>BDDC01001048.1:22544-34731 GCA_001662425.1 Chlamydomonas sphaeroides | reverse complement strand
CCCCCAGCCATGACAGATGGGCCGGCCTCGCCGTTTGCCCCTGTCACGCATTCAAGTCGTGACACGGTAGCTAGGCACGCACTTGCCCGCTGTGCTATAACGGTATGGAAGACGAGTTTCATATTTTTGGTGAATGCCACGCATTTTGCCAGCTGCGGGCCAAGCACGAGCATGATCTGCTGCCTACAAGCCGCGGCATGCGCCGCGTGATGCTAGAAGCCGATCCGAGCCGTTTGGCCCGGTATCTGAGGGATGTGTGGGATAGGCGGATAGAAGCGCTGAGGAGCCTAAGGCCCCAGCGCACCAATACGCTCTGATATGGCGATGGCCCCCCTGGCTGTGAAATGGCGACCTCCGCTTTGCGGTGTAACAGTAACAGAGACGCTTGCTTGATTGGCGTGGTGTGTATGTGTGAGTGTGCTAGGTTGCAATGCAAGGTGACATGCATGGGTCATGCACGTGTGCTGACGTTATGAGCATGGCTAGCCCACACCTAGCAGCAGATATAGATATGGAGCAGCAAGTACTCCCGGCGCCTGCGCTCGCATTCGGCGAGGGTGGCCTGCCTGGTACGTGTCATCAGTCAAAGGACTGGGCATCCCGGGGCATGTCACGATAGTCAAGAGCCGTCGGTCGCAGCCGCCCGGCGGTCCACCAGCGCAGCGCCCACTTGCTTGCCACCGGCACCGTGTGGCTAGGCGGAGGTATGGTGGGACGAGTTGGTGGCGGTGGAGAGGCGACGAGAGGCGGCGGCGGCGGCCGGCCCCGGCATCGACGATTGTGATGTTAGTATCTGGGTCGCAGTGCACGTGCAGCAAGCCGGCACCGCTTTAACGGAATGTCAGATGGTCATGGAGCGAGCTTACTTCTGGTGCTATGCCTTATCGGTGAAGCCAGGGGTGTGCCGGCGTTCGTTGTGCCGGTAGTGCCGGCGTGTGCCGGTCGCCTGATAACCCGAAGTGCACCCGCGTTGGCTCGATCGGGGCCTTGATTGGGACAGCCCCGGGCAGCGACTTATCACGGTGTATCGGAGCCCAACGCAGGAGGCAGGCCCGGTGGCGGTCTGTTTGATACGGCAACTATCGTACGTACGTGTGATGGGCGGTCGCGCCCGCCACGCCGGCTCGACCCTGCACAGCAGCATGTCACAGTGCAAGAGACCAGATGCATGTAGGCACCACACATAGAGGGGGTGCATGCGGTGCACGTCAGCAGCAATGACGAACAAGGTGACCGTACGTGCACGGGCGCGACCAGAGGCGGAACCTGCCCGCGCGATAACCGGCCCAACCTTTCCCTCGTGCGCATCCGCTACTGGCGTTTGCAAGAATAGACTGTAGCTAATGCGTTGCTATTCAAACGCAGCTTCGTTCGTCAACTATCTAATCAAAGTCGCTGCGTGCATTGGACTAAGTCGACGGAACTCACCTTGACATCCTTCGCCATAAGCCTCAACACAGGCGCGTTCACTTGTATGGTTTTCTTAGCTGATGGACGGGCGGGACCGCCCGGCGGAGCCCGCGAAGTTGCTGCATTATTCTTCCTCCTCGCGCTCCTGCTGGCTATTGGTGCGCCCTCTGCTTGCGAAGCTGGACCACGGAACAGACCACCGGTGAGACTCGTTCCCACATTCCCGGCCCGCGGTTACGTCCCGTCCCGCACCTCCGCACCTAACCCCCGCGCCGTTTACGAATTCACCCGCAGCCCGGTAGCTCGATCCCGGCCGCCGCGCGTCAGGTGGAGTCAGCCTGCGCCACAATGCACGCCGCGCTGACGGCCGGCGCTGCCGCCCGCCCGGCTTCGACCCGCTCCATCTACGCCTCCCCCTACGTGCTGTGGGGCCCCGCGGCCTGCCCCGTGGCTCTCGCCAAGGACTCGCCCGTGCCCGTGGTAGCCGCCTCGGAGCCGCCCAGCGGTGGCAGGGTGGTGGCCTTCGGACACGAGGGCATCGTGTCAGGTGGGTTGTGGCCGTGACATGTTGGACAACACATCCACATGCCCTCCGTGACCAACGCCACCATCGATGTGCTGGAATGCCGCCCCTTGCTTCGCTGCCAGGATTCGACGCCACCCGACGCGACGGCATCGACGAGCTGGTCTTGTCAGCCTTCCGCTGGATGGCGGGCAGCCGCACCATGCTCCGCGTGGGATCCATCAGCCCAACGTACGACCGAGGCCTGGCAGCGGTGGCGGCGGTAAGGGCGGCGAGGGGCACGCAGCGATGTGGATGGGGATCCGGGCATGGGGACCGGCTCGGTGGAGGCCCTTCGATCCTGGCCCCTGTTATGGATCCTGGCTGGCGGCGCGCCAGCCTGTGACGGCGCTCGCCACACAATTCGTCAACGCAGGTGCTGTCGCGCTCCTCGCCGGCCATTGCCCTCACCTCGTCGCGCCTGTCGACGGCCGACCTGTCATCCTCGGCCTCCTCGCCCCTGGCCTCCCTGGACCTGTTGGTCCTCGACTCGTACACCGCCTACTCGGACAGCCAGGCGGCGGCGGTGCTCGCCTGGATGGCGGCGGGAGGCACCGGCCCGCAGCGCCGTGGCGTGCTGGCGCTGGGTGGGTGGCCACGGCCGGCGTGCAGGGCGGGCTAGCGGCGGGGGCGGGGGCGGGGGCGAGGGGCAGGGCCCGGTCGGCCGCGTGTGCAGAGGTCTGTGCGCGCGACGGGACAGGAGGATCGCGTGGCAGCACGGTATGCAAAAGGCGAAGGCGCGCGGCGTGATGTCGGGAATAGCGGTGGGGTCGTGCCAGGGCGTCAGGTTCCCCGCACACTGCTGCCTACCCGCCCCATGCGCAACCACGCCCTGCAGGCCACGCCTGGTACTGGGCCTACTCCAATGCGGGCGCCAACGTCTTCACCGCCATGTCACTCAACAAGGTGCGCACGACGGGCCGAGACGGGCCGGGCCGCATGTGGTCCCGCCGCACGCGCGCGTGCACGCCAGCAGGCCGCCGCATGCCACCGCTTTGGACTGCGGGTTGGCTTCGCGTCACCGCTTGTGCCGCCAGGTCCTGACGATCCTGATCTGCACTCAAACGGGCGCCCTGCTCCTCAGGTGCTGTGGCCGCTGGGCCTGGCCCTGACCACGGCGGCCTACGACGGCTCCAGAGTGAGGAATGGGGGCCTTGGGGTGTCCCTAAGCGCCGCGTGGGCTCCCCGTGTCGTGCCCGCACGGCACCATCCGATCCCGGGGCCAGGTCTCCTTCCTTGCGGCGCTGATCTTCACGTCGCCGCTGCTGCTCTCCGCGCCCTGCCCTGGCCTTGGGTTCTTGTCAGGCCATGACGGCCACGCCCCCCACGGACTGGACCTGGGCCAACTCGTACTACACCGCGGTACGTCGTACGCATGGCCATCGCCCCTGTTGCAACGGAGCTGCCCGGTGTCTCGTGGCCCCAACCCGACCCTCACCCGCACCCCCACCGCCCCTACCCCAACAGCTGCGCCTCTACCAAGCGCGCGACCAGACGCCCGTCGCCGCCTACGCCGCCGCGAACGCCGGCCTCAGCCTGCTGCTGTCCAGCATGCCGCCCCGCGGGCCCGCCACCACGCCCGCCAGCCTGGCCGCCGTGTGGACGGCGCTGGGTGCGGCCCGCGCGCAGGGCACTGCCGTCGGCCCCAGCAAGAAGCTGAACCTGCGCAGGGCGCACCCCGCGGAGGTGCTCGATGTAAGCAAGATGGAGGAGGGCGGCATGGGCGAGCTTCGACCTTGGGAAGCTCCGGTGGCGGGCCCCTCACCCCGACCCGCACGGCACCCTGCCGTTGTGACCCCTGCCTTCGCCTTTTGAGTTGCTGTTAATCCCACATGAGCCGCCGCCCCGCCCTCACACCCCGGCACCGCACGCCCCAGGTGTCGATGACCGCCTGGGCCGCTCGCACGGCCGACCTGACCGACCTGCGTCCCTCGCCCTCTGCCGCGCTCTACCCGGGCCTGCCCTCGCCCGCCAACTCCCCCGGCCTGACCGCCACCGTCACCGTCACCGCCTCCAACCCCATCCGCCCCGCCAACACCCGCATGCCGTACGTGGACGAGCCGGCGTGGCGCTCCACGGGGCTGTACGCGGCGCCGGGGGCTAGGGTGCGGGTGACACTGGGCACGGCACGCGGCGTGGTCGGCTCGGGGCTAGGCCTGCAGGTGCGGTGGCGGGGGAGGGAGGGGAGAGGGGAAGCGGCTAAAGCGGCGGCTGGGTTGGAAAGCGGTGTGTTTCGGGGTCGTACGGTGCTTTGCAGGAGGACTTGGGAAAGGAGTGCGGAGACCCACGGCTGCTTCCATGACGCCCCACCCGCAGATTGGCGCGCACACGGACGACTTGAGCGGCAAGGACGAGTGGGCTCGTGTACCCACCGTGGTGTCCCGCTGGACCATCGACGGCCCCAACCTCACCATCGGCAGCGCCATGGGCGGGCCCATCTTCGTGACCGTACCCCGTGACAAGGCCGTGGGTAACGTCACGGTGAGGCGCCCAGGGGAGGAAGGGGAAGGGGAAAATAAAAGTGGGGAGGGCAGTGGAGCAGGACGGTTGAGGAGAAAGCGACGGCCGTTTCCCTGCCTGGATTGGGGGCAGCAAATCACGTGCTGCCCCTGCCTGTACTGCCGCAGATCACCTTTTATAACGTCACCCGCGCGCCCCGCTTTGTGCTGGGGAACACCACCGCGGTGGGTGGCAGCCGCAGCAGCGCGCTAGACAGGTGCTGGGGGGCGGCTCGGGGCTCGTGACAAGCCCGCCCTTGCCCATCCCTCACCTTACCCCTCCCCCGCAAGCCCGCAGGCCGAGTGGCGCTCCACGCAGCGCTCCCACCCGGCGCCCTGGGCTGAGCTGGACAGCGGCAAACTGGTGCTCATGGTGCCCAGCGCGGTGAGCTGCTCGTAAATGTACTATATACTGCAAAACGCACTACATAATGAGCTACATACGTAATGTCAACATACCATGTATCATGGTATATTATGGTATGTATAATGGCGTAATTGGGCCCACCAGCTCATGCTCACGGTGTCCACCGCGGTAAGGCGGCACGGGCGGGGAGGGAGGCAGGCCATGACCCAGTAGCGGTGCCCTGGACCTACCTGGCACCGCTCTGCCCCGCGTGTCCCCTGCACCCCGCGCGGTCCCCAACCTGCTATCCGTGTCCGCCTCCCTCCCTCCCTCCCATCTCCACCAGACCATCCGCAGCATGAACGACCCCGGCCCCCTACTGCAGCACTGGAACAAGGTGGGGAAGGGGGGCAGGGGAGGGGAGGGGCTGTACGAGCCCGGCCGGTTGTAAAGGGGCCCGAGGCCCGCCAGGGGTGTTGACGGCCCGCCAGGGGTGTTGACGGCCCGCCAGGGGTGTTGACGGCCCGCCAGGGGTGTTGACGGCCCGCTTCAACCGTCCTGGCTCAGCCAATGATGGGAGCAAACGTGCCATTCTTCCAAATCCCCTCTCTCCCCTCCCTCTCCCCCCTCTCTCCCCTTCTCGCCCTCCTCTCCCCCCTCCAGGTCATGGACGCCATGGCCTGGCTGTCGGCTAGCGCCACCGACATTGCGCAGCGCAACAGGCCGGGTGAGGAGGGTGGAGGGGCGGGGCGGGCGAGGACCGGGGAGGGTCCGAATTGGACACCCGCCCGGGCCTCTGCGCCCCATGGCCGCCGCATGGCGGACGGCGCACGCCTGTCTTCTGTTTGTGCGCGCCCTCACTGCTCCTTTACTTCTGCTCCCCCTCCCTATGCACCCGTCCCTCGCCCATCCCGCCAGAGCGCTTCCTGGTTGATGCCGACATCAGCGCTGGATGGATGCACGCCGGCTACCCGGTCATGGCGTACGACACGCCTCCCGTACACACCGTACGTACGGTGTTCCAGCTGGTTGTACTGCAGCTGCGATGCGCGCTGGCAGGGGCGGCCATGTTCTGTGCAGCCTGCTCTCATCGCGCCGCGCCTGACAGCTGTCCTCGCTCGCTGTTCCCCCCCCCCCGCACCAGGAGCTGCTGAGCCTCACCCACCTCAAGGTGTATTCGGGCCGCGCTGCCGCGGAGCTTTGTGGGCTCCTGCGCTTAGCTTGGCATCAGAGCAGTATCCCTATGAATGCCATTATCGCGCCGCGCCGCACAGCTCTATCTGTGGATAGATGCGACTGCGGCGCGGGCTCCCCGCCGCGGCCGCGCGTTGAGGCCGCTGCCGAGGCTGTCCGCGGCTCGACCCATCGCAACCCCTCCCCGCTCACTCCCTTCCTCCTCGCCCCTCGCTCCCAACAGACCCGCGGCGCGTGGGGCCCCTTCCACGAGCTAGGGCACCAGCACCAGTGGCAGGTGCGGGCTTGACATGTGCGACAGCGAGGATGATTGAGCTGTCTGTACGCTCCTGTGCATCACATCTTGGGTATACATCCATGCATGGTGGGCATTCCGCCCCCTCCATGAGCTAGCTAGAGCACCAGCACCAGCGACAGGTTGCTGGAGTGGAGCATCGCAAGGCGACAACCATGGCATCGGCCATGCACCTCTGGCCCCCTTGTGCGCGCTGACAAAGGCGCCTGCCCACTGCTGCGCCGTAGGACATGATGTTTGACGGGGCGGTGGAGAGCCAGGTGCGGCAGGGAGGGCGGGAGGGCGGAACTTCTCACCCCCATCGTCGCTCCCGGTTAGTGCCAATCCAGTCCCACTTGATGGCAACCCGATCCCATTTAGTTCCTATCCGGTGCCGCTGCCTGCGCCCCCCTCGCACCCTCAGGTCAACCTGTTCACCGTCTATGCGCTGGTGAGGGGCGGGGAGGGCGGCCATTTGTGGCCACAACCCTTGCCGCGCAGTCCTCGCAGCAGCAATGGGCCAGGCACGACCAACAGTCCGTCCGCCAGCTACTTTTACAAAACGCCAGCATTCGGCCCATTCGGGGACGCATGTCTCGCTCCTACGCCTCAGCCCTCCTCCATGTCCTCCCGTCTGCCATGCCCGCGTCACTGCAGGAGCAAACCGGCGTGCCTCTGGCCGCATGGGAGAACGGCGCCTGGGTGAACGGCACCGAGCGCACGGAGGCCCGGGCCAAGTACGTTGCCGACGGCCGCGACTGGGAGCGAGACTGGAAGGCGAGCCCTTTCTTGGCGCTCGATACCTATCTGCAGGTGTGCGGGGCGTGAGGCGGGGCTTGGGATGCGTCAGGGGCAAGGCGAGGGAAAAGCCCGTGGCACTGAAGCGTGGAGGCGGGTCTGAGAACATGCGCCGTTTGTCCCCGTCCGATGTGGCTCGACGCTAAGACGAGCTCAAGGATGCTGCCGCGTCCCGGCTTGACCCCGCGTCCATGCCCCGCATCCCCGCAGCTCAAGGAGGGCTTTGGCTGGCCCTTCTACCGCAACCTGCACATCGCATACCAGCAGATGCCGCAGCCCGTGCCGGTGAGCCAGCAGCTGGGGGGGGGTAGGGCGGCCCGCAGTGCAGCGGGCGGCGGCTCGGCGGGACTCCACTGTGCGCAGCCACACGTCCCTGATGCCGCCTGCCCCCCTCCGACCCCGCCTCCCATCCTCCCTCCTGAACCCTGCCCCCTCCACCGCAGGACGACAAGGTGCAGCTCTTTGTCGCCACCGCCTGCCGCGTGGCAGGTGAGGCCCACCCGGTCCAGCCGCCCGCCCCTGCCGAACCTGCCTCTGCCCTATCCCCTGTGCGTGCGCGCCCCGCCCTCCGACTACCTTCATTGCCGGCCCCAACCTCCCCATTCCCGCCCCAGGCCGCAACCTGGGCCCCTTCTTCACGGCCTGGGGCTTCCCGCTGCAGCCCGCCAGCCGCACCTCCTGTGGCGCGCTGCCCCGCTGGGAGGCCGACCCCATGGCCGCCGCCGGGGGCCACCACCACCGCCGCATGATGCGGGGGGTGGGGGGAGGTGAGGCCGCCGCCGCCGCCACCGCTGCCACCGCGCGTGCGCAGGTATTGTAGGCGCCAGGAGTGTCGCGGGCATCAGGGCCGGCTGCACTCAAGGAGGATGGCTGGAGCGTTGGCGCTGCGAGAAGGGCGCTGCGGCACTGGGCGCTCATTCGCAAGCGTCGTTGGGGCATTGCGGGTATTGGTTTCCCCACCGCCGCCGGCAGCTGCTTGATATATACGGTACCTTGGCTGGCATATAATCAAAAATTCTTACATTCCTTGCTTCTTGACATCAGCAAGTGATCACTTGGCAATGGCTAGCAACGCACTCGGCAATGGACAATGCAGGCACACGGCGGTGTGCCTAGATGGAATGTGAGGAATGAAGGGCGTGGCGTGGGGTGGGGTCGCGTTAGAGGCAAGGTAGAGCGAGCGCCGTAACTGATCGGTGTGGGGGACGATGGTCACTGCCCCCGCCCTGCTAGTACTGCTAGGCGGCGGCAGGGCCCACCCTTTGCAGCATCCGGATTTCTAGACTTTTGCGACAAGTGTTGTGTTCTTGCTGAGCTTTCGAGTGCTCGCTATACGTGGAACGAACGGACCTAGCAGGCGCAGGCCGAGTAGTCGAGACCGTGTTGGCGACAAGCAGTGGCAGTTGGCCTGGAAGCAACCCTAGCGACAGGGCTATTTGTGAGGACACGTTGTGCCGATCTGGTATGGTGAGGAGTTCCGGCACCGCGCCGAACAATGTGGCCCTGAAGGCACTGAGGGCCCACGCCAGCATCAGCCGTGGCACCGCAGCGCCATTGGAGTGTTGCAGGCGCGCACCAGGTACTGAGGTGTCGCTGATGGACTCGGCGGCGTTCTTTCCGGAGAACTCAGCGCTGGCAAAAGCGCTCGGCAGCGGGGGAGAGCGCAGGAGGCAGGGCGGGGAGAGCTGCAAGGGCCATTGGGGGGCAGGGGGTTACTCGTGGGGTACTTTGACACCGTTCTTTGGGTACGTGCTTCAACTCGACTCCATCCGGCTGTCGCCGGTAAAGTGCGTGCCAGATTATACAACGAGCGAACCCATGAGCCTTGCGTCTTGTTCTGCGCTACAACGCTCGCGTGCACGTCTCGCCGCTGGCCGCTCGCAGCGCCGCGAGGTCGCTGCTCACGCAATCCGGACTGTACACGCCATACGCTGTGGGGACTTAGCAGGTACGGCTACGCAGCGATAAGCAGCATTGGATGCATCTCCGGTCGCTTCTCACCCTTCGCTATTTCAATCGTCCAGCAGAGCCGGATGCATCATCGCTCTCTAACGCCTTCAATGCGCTGATACCGCGCCCCGAGGTGCGGGACCACCAAAGCGCCCGCCAGCGCTCGCTGCCTCGTGCTCCGCCCACGACGGCCCCCGAGCGTCGCGCCACCGGTCCATGACACCCCTCTTGGCGCCCCCTCCCTTCGCCCCTTCCTCTGTAACACCCTCCAAACACGCCCAGGTGCTGCTCGTGTCGCCCCATGCGGGCTGCCTGCACACGGCGGTGCTGGCAGCGGCGGGGCGCACCGGCGAGGACAGCATAGCCATCGAGGTGTGTGTTCATTTTCAAGGGATAGCACTAGAGTAACACGCGAAACTATTCTCTGTGTGTGAGTGTGGTGGGTGTGGGAGGCAGGGAGGGCGCAGCGCAGCAGCGTGGCGCGCGCGCTGGCCGCCTCACACCCGTTGAACCCCGGAGGCGACCGCTGGCGCGCCATCCTGGGCCCCCTTGTGGCCTCGCTGCCGGCTGACCCGTGTGTTCAGATTTTAGGGCCGAAGTAGAGTACCACCCCTTACGCGTCACGCCCCGGGTGTGTGCTGCAGGCCGAGTCGCTGCTGCGCTCGCGGCTGACGGCCTCATGCAGGGACGTGGGCCAGCCAACCCGGGATCTAGCCAGGGCCTTCCCCAGGTAGGCGTGATGGCGGGGGGTGGGGACTGGGGTGCGGTTTTGAGGACGGGCACACGCCCCGGCTGTGGCCAGGCCGCCTGCACCGCGTCAATGCGGGCTCGTCCGGAAGGGACGCGGCCAGCTCACCAGTCGTCCGCAGGGCCGAATGGACCCCCGCGTGCCCCAGTCGACAGCACACGAGGTGCCGCGAACCCGCAGTGCCGCCTCACTGACCCCTCGCGCACCCCCACAGCGTTGCCTTCCCGGCCGCCATGGCTGAGGAGTGGTGGCGGCCGGCGGAGGCGCCGGAGCTGGCGCCGGAGCCGGAGCAGGCGGGCGCCCTGGGTCAGCCAATGGCGGCGGCGGCGGTGGCGGGCAGCGGGCAGGGCGGGGCGGCGCAGGGGCGGCTGCCGCTCGACTGCAGCGTAGGGCCGGGAGCTGGCCCGGTGGGCCTCACGGAGGAGACTGAAGGTGAGGCGCCGAGGCCAGGAGGCCGAGGCAGCGACGCCCTTGCAGCATCCATCGCATCGCGCCACACAATCCGGCTGCAGTTGAAGTGGCCTGACCCTTCCAGGCGCAGTGGCGCGACCCAGTGCGAGCGATCCCACCCGCCAGTCACACATGCCCGCCCCATGTCGTCAACATGCCATGCGCAACCAGGAAACCCTTGCCGAGCAACGTCCGTCTTGTGCAGCTCTCCCCCCGCGCGCTTTCCATGTATCCGTGCCGCAAACCCAAACCCACCAACTGCCCCATCCTGCGCTCCCGGTCCGCACAGCCGCCTTCGCGGATCGCATGACGGATCTGCGCAAGGCGCTGGCGGACCGGCCGCAACGCGTGCTGGCGGTGGTGGCGGGGGCCGAGGTGCTGGCGTCAATCACGGGCCTCACCGCGGCCGAGCTGCCGCCGCCAGGGCGGGTGGCCACTGCTCGCATGGAGCTCTTTTGCAGCCGCTGCCGCTGCGGCGCGTGCTGGGCGCCCGCGAAGTGGTGATGGGGCCGTGGTGGGACTTTGGTTTGATGTGATGGCCCTACTGCTGGAACGCAGGCAGGGATGAACTGGCACACCAGACAGCTACGGGCATTGGCATTGGTATTGGACTGGGGTGGCGTGCGGCTTGGCCCCGAGGTGGCGGCCGCTGTGCAGAGGACAGCGTGTGAGCTGGGCTAGTTCGAGGCGGGGGGAGGGGTTATCATGCTTTGTCGTGCTCGGGTAGGCTGAGGGCGTATGAAGGACTGCTGTCTGCAGCAGATTGGTAGCGGCGCAGCGTCCCTGCAAGAAGGCTAGACGGCGTTGGGGCCAGCCCTGGCCAGGATGCCTCCTCGCCGGGAGGGAGCACAGTCCGCATCCGACCCTGTTGTGAGAAAGACAACCAGGAGTCCAGTGCCGAACAAGGCGTGTCACTGGCGATCCAGCTATCGCATACACTCAGCCCCAGGGGAGACTCTCCCCTGCTCAGCCCGGACTCGGTTCTAAGCCCACGAGACGATGGCGACGCTCACCGGCTTGACGCATTCAACACAGACAAGGTATCGTGCGTAGACAGGGCGCAGAAGCGGTCATGCAGTTTGCAGGTATGTCATGTGCCCCAACAACGTGGCCGTGGCGGGCAAGCTATGACCGAGCATCGAGTGGAGTCCGGGTTGCTTGATGGGTTCGTGCCGACCTGACCGTGACTTTATGGCCAGGCCGCATTGCGGACCGCCTTCGCTTTTGCTGTACACTACAATGTACCGTTTACACACTGCGCCACGGCCGAGGCCTCGCACTGAACTCTGCGCCTAGGTCACGAAACCTCGGGCAGAACCTCGGGTGCATCGCAGCACATCGCTCTGTGGCTGACTTGCTACGGTTAACAATCCGCGCTGACCCGTGACGGCAACGGCCGCTGCTGGCTGCTGTCGCGCCATGTGGACCCGTGTCCAGCCATCTGCCAGCGCAGACTCGCAGGCGTCCGATCTTCTTTTGCATAACATAGCACATCAAGAGGGCCCGGGAGACGAAGTTAACTGGCAAGGCGCTGGCCTCATCAACGGCCCCTATTTCGGCATTTTGCCCCAACATGCAGCCGCTGCCGCCCAGCTGGAGCAGGCTGCAGCCGGCGCTGATGCACCCACAGTCGTCAGCGATCCTGCTCGCAACGGTGCTGGCTATATCAACCCTGGCCCCGACCTGCATCTGCCAGCAGTGGACCAAGAGCAGCACATCCCGGCTGCGCTTGCCGGCGCTCATGCCCCAGCCGGCGTCGGCGCCCCGGCTCCCGACGCTGGGGAAGATGTCGGTGACGCGGCCCCTGCGGTGGCACTGCAGCCCGCCGCCGCCGCCGATACCCAGTGCCTGCTGAAGGAGCTAGATCTTCCGACCGGCAGCAAGCAGCGGCAACAGTCTGTCTTCAAGGCCATCGGCGAGCGGCTGCTGGCGCTGCAGCAGGCCCACCCCGCTGGCC
>BDDC01001048.1:0-22117 GCA_001662425.1 Chlamydomonas sphaeroides | reverse complement strand
ATGGGTGCGTGGCGGGGGCGTGCATGGCTGGGTTGCGCATGGTTAGGTCGGGTAGGTCTGGGCTGGGCGAGGCGGGCTCGAATTGTTACCGGAATGCCCTTGAGAATAGCAGGATGACTGCTTCATGTGGCGCCTTGCACGGCCGCCAGGCCATGCGTCGAGTCATCGCGTGCCCTGCCCTGTCAGGCGGCATCACCGCCGGCCGCCGGCCGCAGCAGCTGAGCGACGGCGGCTGGTACGTGGCCAAGTACGGCAAGGGACGGCGATGCTGCCAGTGCGAAACCACCTACAAGCTGGACGCCTGCAAGTTCCACAAGTACTTTCCGGTGGGCGGGAGACCGCAGTACGGCAGTGCAGCTGGCCGCTGGGGGCTGTCGGTGTGACCTGGTCACTGGGGCTGCAGACTGAGACCTGGGGAACCGGCCGCAGCGTCAGGCGGCGCAGGCGCGTGCCGTGCCTCCGCCAACGTGGGCTTGTCGTACCACAGCGGTGACCCTGCCGTGACCCTGCCGGGACCCTGCTGTGACCCTGCCGTGACCCTGCCGTGACCCTCCCGTGACCAGGTGGACATGTGCGAGCTGGTCAGTGACCGGGAGGTGCCCGACGCGGAACCCCTGGTGTGGAGCGCCGGCAAGGGCAACCCCTCTCAGAAGCTATGGGTACGGCGGAACCCGTCCGTGCGCCTGATTCACGTGCACCCCGTCGTCGACTCAGAGCCGCCCAAGGGTGGGGCACCGGCGGCGCTCCAGCCGCTCGGAGCGGCCGAGGCCGCTGCGGCGCGGTGCTTGGGCGAGGCCGCTGGTGACCCCGGCGGTACGGCCGGTGCCGCAGCGGCGCCGCGCCCGGGCAAGAAGCCCCGCAGCGCAACGGCCGCTGCCAGGGGCGCCGCGGCTGGGGGTCCGTCGTTTGGTGCTGCACTTCCCGGCCGCTCTGCCGCGGCCGCCGGCGCTGGCACGGGCTCGGCGGGCGCACGTCCATTCCCCGGCGCTGCGGCTGCCGGCGCCTCCAGCGCTGCGGCCGGCGCTGCAGCCGCGTGCCGGCCGGCGCTGAGTCAGCCGGAGGCGGCCGCGGCTGGCGGCGCGCTGCTGCTGCAGCTGCTCTCCGGCGACCCGGGCTCCGCCGAGGACGACGACGCGGCTGCGGCCTTTGCGGGCCTCGTGGCAGCGGTGCCCTGGCAGCAGCTGCTGGACGGCGCCAAGGCCACGGACTGCTGGCAGCTGCAGCAGGTGGGGCCGGCAAATGGGCGGCCGCGGCAGTCCCGCAGCGTACATGCTTACGGCATGCTAGCACAGCACGCGGCGCTTGCCGCTACCCCACCATGCTTGCTCAACGTACGCCACAACCCCTTCGTCACATCCCCGGCCCGTCCTTTCTGGACTCTGGCTGCAGGCCGTTGGCACCCACGTGCGCCGGCTGCTGCTGGACCCAGCGCCCGACTGGCTGCCTGGCCTCAACCGCATCGTGGCGCACCTGCTCAGAGGCGGCTCGCCGGAGGACTTCCGCCGCCTGCTGGCTGGCCGCGACGGCGGCGAGCGCATCTCCGCGGCGCAGCTGCAGGCCATGCATCACCCGCGCGACGGCCAGACCCTGGCGCAGGTGGGCGGTGCCCCCACGTCGCGGCGGCCGACGCGCAAGCTGCCGTGCGTGGGTCTCGACGCGATGAGGCCTAGGCCTAGGCCTATGCCGCCCATCCCGTGCTTTCGTTGCGCGCTGAGCAGCGGAGGCTGCAGGCCTGCCACCGCAGCTGACCCCAGGGGGCGGCGCGTGGCAGCAGGGGCCCTCCTCCTGGCTTGCTAGCGGCCCACGAGTCCCATCCCCAACCCCGCTTGCTCGCCGCCTGTCCTGCACGACCCGTCCTCACCTCATGTCTACCTGCCCTGCCCGCCCCAGATGCTGGTCACGCCGCCCAGCCACTTGCTGTGGGGCGACGACATGGGCGACTCGCCGAGGGACCCCGACGCGGGCATCAGCGAGCAGGACGCGGTGGACACCATTCGGGTGAGCTGGCTGATGAGCGCTACGGGCTGCAGTGCAGGGAGCAACGCCCCACCCATGAAGGACGCGCAATATCCTCGGCCCTCTGTCAGGTAGTCATCGCTCACATGGAGCTGGAGCTCGGGCCGGGCGGGGGCGGCAAGGCGTGGCGCTGCATGGTAGAGGAGGAGGACGGCCGGCACCGGGCTAACGCGGTGCGTGTGCCGGCAAAGTTCTTGGAAGCGCGTGTGGGGAGGTCACGGCTTGGCTGCTAGCGGCATGCGCAGGGCTGCGACCGCATGCAGTCAACATCAGCAAGGCCGCGAAAGACGTGTGGCCGCGTGTAGCAAGCGGCTCGCCGCAGTGCCTTCCTTCGCTTCGTCTGCGGGTGTACCGGTGCCTGCGCCATGCCATTCGTTCCCCGTTCTGCCCCTCTTTTCCCATCCCTACCCCAAAACTCATGTTTGAAGGTGCACCGCGCGGGGCGGTACGGCCACCGGCTGCACGTGCTTCGCGAATGCGTGCTGCCGTACGCCAGCAGGTGGGGCGGCGGCGACGGAAGCCGGCATGCCCCTGCCGCCTGCATGGCCAGGCTTGCTGCGTCTTGACCCGATTCATACGTCTCACAACGCATCAGCATTCATCACACACGAAGCTCGGATACCGAAACCCGCCCCTGTCCCTGTCCCTGTGCCCCGCCACACGGCCCCCTTCCGCAGCAAGGCGCTGCTGCAGCCCACGGCGCACGCCTACGGGGTCTTTCACTCGGCCCTGCGCCACACACACGCAGAGGCGGGCCGGCTGCTGCTGTGCGCGGTCGCGGCCGCCGTCGCCAGGCTGGCGGGCTTCCTGTGCGCCGCCGGCACGCAGCCCCTCGTCATCGGCGGCGTGCAGTGGGCGATGCGGTCGCTTCCCGAGGCCTCGCGTTTCTGGCAGCCCTCGGCCGGCGGTGAGCACGGGCGGGGCTGGCCTGCGCCTGCCCAGCGGCGGCTCAGGGTGGCGGTGGCGCAGAGTTCAACGCCACCCATGACTGCTTTGCCGGGCCCGCGGGTCGGATTGGGCAGCAGGGAGCGGCGTTGCCCTCCGCATACAAACGCCCATGTGCTCCACCGAAGCGTGGACGCGTTGCGCCACGCAGCGCGCACCGTGATGCTCGGCTGCGGGCGATCCATCATCCATTGGGGGGCCCTGCGCGCATGCCGGCCGGCACCCGTGCCGCAGGTGCTCCGGCGGACGAGCCTGCGCTGGCGGCGGCGCTGTGCCGCGAGGTTGTGTACACCCTGAACAACAAGTACTTCCAGGGCCGCAACAGGGACGGCTACGTGGCGCCGCCGGGCCGCTCGGGGCACGAGCTCCTCGCGGCCGCGTGTGAGCCCATGCGCGCTGCTCCGGTTGGACCGGGCTGCAGCCCGGTGGGACTGGGCTCCGCCGCGGCAGCTGCGGCGCCGGCCGGGCCAAGCGGCGGTTCGGGCTCGGGAGCAGCCGCGGTCGTGGTAGCGCAGGCGCTGGCCGGGGCGCATGGGCTGGCCGGCGGGCAGGCGGCGGTGCCGGTGGGCGGCATGGCGCCGGGGCCGGCACGGGCGTTGCCGGCGCCGGCGCCGTGGGACAAACTCGCTGCTGCGAAGCGCAAGGAGCGGAAGCGCGACGCGCTCAAGCAGCTGCAGATGCTGGCGGCGCTGATGGAGCCGGCGGCCGTGTAGGAACTGATACAGGCGGACAGATCGGAGTGTGGATGTGTTGCTCGTTGCCTGTTCCTTGTCAATTGGAGATACGTTTGTTGCAATACGCTGCTTGCCGTGCGGTCGCGGTGACGTGGGGCATGCAAATATAGCGGGGTGTGTCAGAGCGTGGTTGGTTGAGAGGCCTACTACATACGCACGCTTGGTATGCGTCACAGCATGGGACTGACTGCTCTGCAAATTATGGCAGGGCGGTTCGCGCAATACGACTGCTGCTACATGTTGTCACGACGTCTTGGAGCTAAGGCGAAGCAGGGCGCCAGGCTCAACGTTGAGATAGAGGCGCGCTGGCGCGGCAGCGACGGTTTGGGAGGTTAGGCGAGGTGCTGGGGACTGGTGGTAGGCTGCTGAGTGGGGATGCGTCCGCTGAAGCAGGGCTCAAAGTTGTGTTGAAGGTGTCACCAAACAACCATGCGCTGGGCAGCACTCAGCATGTCCGGTCCCCGTGCAATGGTCAACCCGGGTCCTGCGTCTGGCTCCTCCCTGCTTTACCTCACCATCGGGCTATCCATGAAAGGCGTGATCGTTACTTCTCCGTCCTCAATGCGTCATGAGCACAACGCAAATACGCGTAGGTAGCATGCTGTCACAAAAAGCGAAAGTACGCGAAGGCAGCACGGGTGTGTGCATGGTCTCGTGTGGATATGTTTCGGTCACGACTGTTGAGCTATACCCGCTTTGTGGTTAGATCTTGGCAACATGGGTGGTGCAATGTGAGCATAGCGCGCGAGAAGATCAGGATTTGTTTGTACTAACTTCAGCATGCGGCTACCGGCATGGGAGTAGGGGTGCATGCACCAGGGTGCGTGCCGTGCCAACCCGTGACTCCTGCACAAGCCGCACCGTGGTCCCGTGTGGCTTGCGCGTTGTAAAGCATCGTGAAATCTACACACGTCGCAAGTCTGTGCCTAGAATGGGCAACGCCCGAATTTGCCGACAACAACAACGGGTTCATGGGCGCTTGCCTTACTGGCTATTGCTATGGCTAGGGAACCGTGATGACCCGTGATAAGGCTACTGCCGGCAGCTGTCGCGCTCTGCCAACCGGTGCCCAGCCATCGTCGAGTTCCGACTCGCAGGAGTCCGACCTCTTGATACATGGTGCGGTCCGTCATCAAGGCCCGGGAGATGCGGTGAACTGGCAAGGCGCTGGCTGCATCGACGGCCCCAACCTGCCCCGGCATGCGGCCGCTGAGCGACGCAGCAGCGCTCGGGATGCAGCCGGCGCGGAGCAGGAGCCCCAAAACAAGGTGGAAGCTGCTGCCGCGCTCGCCGGGGCTGATGCGCACGCTGGCAGCGGCGCCGCTGTTCCCAACGAGGCCGTAAATGCGGGTGCTGCGGCTGCGGCGGTGGCAGCGGCGCCCGCGATTGCCTTGGACACGCAGCGCCTGAGGGAGGATTTGGGGCTCCAAACGGACGGCAAGCAGCTGCACCCGTCTGTCTTCAAGGCCATCGGCGAGCGGCTGCTGGCGCTGCAGCAGGCCCACCCCGCTGGCGAGGTGCTGCAGGCCTTCCCCGAGGACGCCCTCAAGCTGGCGCCGGAGCAGCACCACGCCTTCTTCCTGGCCGGCGGCGTGACGCACCGCTGCAACATGGGTGCGTGGCGGGGGCGTGCATGGCTGGGTTGCGCATGGTTAGGTCGGGTAGGTCTGGGCTGGGCTGGGCAGGGAGAACGCATGGTACGCACTGGCCGTCGCCTTGCTGGATCACGCTGCCCGGACCCGTCCTCGGGCTGCCGAACCCCGCCCGCCCTGTCAGGCGGCATCACCGCCGGCCGCAGGCCGCAGCAGCTGAGCGACGGCGGCTGGTACGTGGCCAAGTACGGCAAGGGGCTGCGCTGCTGCCAGTGCGGCACGACCTACACCAAGATCCTCTCCGACGACGGCACCAAGAGCGCCACGAGCACCAGGCGGAAGGAGGAGACCTGCGAGTACCTGCTCCACAAGTACACCCCGGTGAGGCACGGGCCTGGGCTGCTGGGGCTGGGCACTCTGGGACGGCTGGCACAGACAGCTCCTTCCTTCCGTCAACGGCGCGAGGACCCGCTCGCTTGAGTGCCCTGTTCGTTCCCTGGGTCCTGGCCGCTGGCCCAACCTGCTCTGCAGGTGGACTGCTACGAGCTCGCCAGCTCCACCGCGCGGCCCGACGCAAAGCCCAAGACCTTTCCGGCGGGCAAGGGCAAGCCCCCCCTCCGGCTGTGGGCGCTGCACGAGCCGTTCGCCCGCCTGTTCCACATCCTGCCCGCCGTGGAGCCGCCAACCAGGGAGGACGACCCGGACGCGGCGCCGCCAAAGAAAGCTCGCACGGGCAACCCAGCGGTCAATGACGCCAGCACGTCTGAGGGGGCGTGGCCGGCCGCCGGCCCATCTGAGGGGGCGGGGCCGGCCGCCGGCCTGTTTGCGGAGGCGGAGCCAGCCGCCGTCCCGTCTGCTGGGGCGGGGCCGGCCGCGGGGCCCCCTACAGCGGCGGCACCGCTGGTGGAGTGGCAGCCGGGGCCGGCCATGCTCGACCTGCTGGAGCTCCTTGCTAGCGACCCGGGCTGCCTGCGGGACAGGAGCGCGGCGGCTGCGTTCGCTGCCCGCGTGGCCGCGCTGCCGACTGAGCACCTGCACCCCTGCGCGAGGGCGGTGCCGGTCCCGAAGCTGCAGCAGGTGGGGCCGGCGGCCTGTGCGCCGCTCGGGTTTCAGGCACGCCGCACCCGCTGCTGCCCTCGCACCGCCTCCGGCTCTAGCGAGCACCCCACGCTCCCGCACCTGCGGCTCCATGCGCTGCCGGCTGCAGGCCGTCGAGGCGCACTCGCGCCGGCTGCTGCTGGACCCGTCTGGGCAGCCCGTCGTTCCGGAGCCCGACTGGCTGCCGGGCCTGTCTCGCATCGTGGCGCACCTGCTCAGGGCCGGCTCGCCGGAGGACTTCCGCCGCCTGCTGGCTGGCCAGGACGGCGGGGAGCGCATCTCCGTGGCGCAGCTGCAGGCCATGTACGTGCCTCGCGACGGCAAAACCCTGGCGCAGGTGCGTGGGCCCTGGCGGCCCGGGCCGGCTGGCTGGCTGGTGCGCTCGCAAGCCGTGTACGGCGCTGCGCTTGCTTTCATGCTTCCTGACAAGATCGGGCGCACGGCCCCTCGCGCTGCGATCCACCAATCCTGCCTTGTACCATGCCGCGGCCGGACCCCTGCTTCAGATGTTGGTGATGCCTTCGACACACGTGCTGTGGGGCGACGAAAGGGACGACGCGCCGCGGGACCCCGACGCGGGCATGAGCGAGCAGGACGCGGTGGACACCATCCAGGTGCCGTACGTGGGCGGGGTTGCTCGCGCTGCGCGGCGACCGCCGGATGGGCCGATGCGCGCTCGCGCTTGGAGTGCAGCCCCATGTATCGGCTGAGCGCAGCCCCCGCCACGCACGCACACGCTGGCTCCGTGCCCCTGTCCCTCGTTGCTTTGCCCGCCACGTACCCCGCATCCGTCGTGCACGTGGCCAGGCACTCATATCGCACCTGGAGCAGGAGCTGGGCGAGGAGCAGGGCAAGATGGCGTGGCGGCGCCTGGTGGAGACGGTGGACCAACGGCACCTGGCTAACGCGGTGCGTCGGCAGGGGCCAGCTGGCGGCGGCGTGCTAGCGTGCGCAGCCCAGAAAGTCCCAGAACCAGGAACCAGTGCCGGAACAAAGCGTGCGCAGCCCAGAAAGTCCCATAACCAGTGCCAGAACGAAGCGTGTGCAGCCCAGAAAGTCCCAGAACCAGTGCCGGAACAAAGCGTGCGCAGCCCAGAAAGTCCCAGAACCAGTGCCAGAACAAAGCGTGCGTGTGCAGCCCAGCACCGCCGGCCGACCGTGCCCCTCCATCCCCGGCTTGGCCCCTCCCTCCCAACAGGTGCACCGCGCGGGGTGGTACGGCCACCGGCTGCGCGTGCTGCGCGAGTGCGTGCTGCCGTACGCCAGCAGGTGGGGCGGCGGCGGCGGGAAAGAGTCGATGGCCCGTGCGCGATGCTGGGCTGCAAGTGGGCAAGCGGCTGTGCCTGACTGCCGCGGCGCCTGCATACATGCTGAGCACGGACGGCTGTGCCGCCCTGCATGCGCTGGCGGTGCTCCCAGCCAAGCGCGCGGCCATCCATGCATCCATCCCGGACCTTGACCCTGATCACAGCTGCCCGCCACCCCCGCTCTGCCACGGCTTCCTCCGCAGCGAGGCGCTGCTGCAGCCCACGTCCCACGCCTACGCGGTCTACCACTCGGCCTTCCGCTACGGGCACCAGGAGGCCGGGGAGGCGCTGCTGCGCGCGGTCGGAGCCGCCGCTGGGGAGCTGGCGCGGGCCGTGTGCGCCGCCGAAGCGCAGTCTCGCGGCATCGCTTCCATCAGGATCGCAATGCAGTCGCTTCCCCAGGCCTCGCGCGTCTTGCAGCAGGCACTGTACAGCGGTGAGCACGGCCGGCCCTGGCTTGCACGGCGCGGACGCTCCCTGAGTCAGGCAACCACGCCAGCGGCCAGCCGCGTCACCTACCAGCTGGTCGAGCCAACCCCTGACCGTTCGTTGGATTTGTGCCGCCCCATGCTCGCTGCGGGGCTCCGCTGCAGGTCGCGCCGTGGCGGATGAGGGAGAGCTGCAGGCGGCGCTGTGCGCTGAGCTGGTGTACCCGCTGCAGAACAAGTACCTTGCGGGCACCAACACCAACGGCTACGTGTCGCCGCCGGGCCGCTCGGGCAATGACCTGCTGCTGGCCGCGGCCGGCCGCGTCTTTGGGCCGGCATTCGCTGAGGGCTTGGCGCGCCCCCGCCAGGCGGCACCGGCAGCGGCTGCGGGGCAGGCCGCGGCGGCGGCCGACGCGGGGACTGCGGCGGCGCGGGTGGGTGGCCCGGTCGAGGGGCCGCCGGCGCGCGTGCTGCTAGCGGCGGCCAAGGGGCGCAAGCACGGGGCTCTGTACAAGATGCAGATGCTGGCGGTGCAGCTGGGCGAGATGAGGCTGTCGTAGGTGTGTACGGACGGTGGGCGAGATGAGGCTGAGGTGTTGGGTGCACATCCGTGACTCTGCTGCTCACGAGGGCATGCAGGCGGACGCTGCCGTGCGGCTGCTGCCGGCGCAAGCATGCAGGTTGGGACGGATTGTTCCGCGTGCGTTGGATGCCGGTCGGTACGCGGGGCCAGCAACTGGCTGTGTGGATGGCCGCAGCCGCTGGTTGGATGGATGATCGCTGGCGAACCCTTCGCATGTAAGGCCCGGCGCATACAACCGCTCTGCTGCAGCTTTGTGTGCCCACGTGCATGTCCCGGGCGTTTGAGCCGTTGCCCCAACATCGGCTGCCCATCCAGCAAGCGTGCGCGCTACAGCTACGAGCACATCCTCCTTTCATCACAGCCTATCATGCGTGTGCATCGGCTGCACGTGGAGTGCGAACGAAGCGTGGTTGGTTAACGCGTTCGAGCACGTGTATGTGCGGCATTGGGAAGGACGACGCGAGCGGGGATCCTCTGGCTTCCTTGTCTTCCAATATATCGTATATATTATGCAAACGCAATTGCACGACCGCAAACATGCAGGACTTGCCGACGAACGGGCTGCGCCACTCAATCGACTGAGCATGTATGCTCGCTGCGCGTGTGACCTGGACAGCACAAACACTCTGGCCGGCAGCTTGCAGCGCAAATGACTGTATTCCCACCTGTTTCAGTCGTCAGTCAACGACACATGCTTCCATTCCCGTAAAAGAAACTCTGCAAGAACCCTACCTCTAGAGTCCGCTTGCAGTAGCCCTGTATCACAGAGTACCAAGTTATAAGGTGCCATACTTGAGCAGGCCGAGCTCGAAACGAGACGAGTGACATCAAAGTGCTATGTACGGTACGCATGTCAGGAACCGCCAAGGGCATGGGCGCTACACGCTCTCGGACATAAATACGCGTTGCAAACGCTACAGCAGCCGCATCCACTACATCACTCGCGCCCTTCATTGCATACCTAAGGGGAAACCCTCGGCCTCGCGTCGAGCGATCAGTAGTTTCACAACTTTTCGCCCCACAGAACATTGAGTCAATAGCTGCAGCATTCAGCAGGGGCTCGTGTCATGCTCTCGCGCAACACGCTGCTCAATCTGCTGCTAAATAAATGTCAGCAGCACTGCTCTCCGCGTGCCTACCACTCTTCGACGGTCAATGCTGGCGGCGAGCTCGCTGTGCTCACGCGGGGAAGCTGGGCGACAGCGACGTCCGCGCTGACAGTAGCCCTGCCGAAGGCGAAGTTTTGTGCACCCATTCGATTTCCGGGAGCACAAGCAAATCTGCGCCTCCTCTCGCAGTAGCTCCAATTTCGTTGAAAGATTCTCGGGAAGATGTCGGGCGTCCAGGCACAGGCCGACAGCAGTTGACAAGCGTCACACTGACAGCGGCGGTGAGTCTGACTTGGCCTCCGGTGCGTAAGACAACCATGCGCGGCGCTGTCGCATCAAGTCGTGCTATCTTGCTGATGCACATCGGGCACGCGGCTCAGCAACAGGGACGAACCTGCCTTGCTGCTAAAGGAAAACCCCTTTACATCCCGCGTGCACCCCCGTGTTGCACACCAATGAACTAGCAGGAATCAAGCCATGCGAGCGCTCGCGACGCCGTGATCGTTGAAGCCAGCCCCGCAATCATCACGGTCTTCACAAAGTACGGGACCGTACTGCACCAGAACACACGCAGCCTGGCGTACTTCGGGCAGCGGTCACATGGCGGCAGAAGTGCCCCGCAGCGGGAGGCGAACGCGCTGGCGCTCGTCTTCTCGCGCGACCCCCCGCAGCGGGAGCGCATGCTGGAAGAGCTGACGCGGCCCGGCGGCGTGTGGCGGGCGGTGGTGCAGGTGCCGCCCAGCCTGAACCCTCGCGATCGCGTCGACGCGATGACGGGCGCAGCTGAGCTGCATCTGCAGGCAGCCGGTGTCACCCCTGCCAGCGGCGCGTCCACAGATGCCACCAGCAGCAGCCGCGGGCGGCCCCGCAGCGCAGCAGCAGGTGTGTAAGCTGGAGCGGCCAGGCCGGGGCGGCTGACGCTGCCACCTGCCGTCAGGTGCCGTGGCACCGACCGTGTGGGGTATGGTACATCGCGTACGTGCCTTGCTACCTTCGTCGCTGCGTACCATGTCCGCCCGCCCGCCTATCTATAGCCCACTAGACGGTACGTACATGCGCCGTGAGGGCGTCCTGATGACGGGCCCTGCGTGCTTCCGTGCGCCTGCCTGCCTGCCTGCCCCGCCCCGGAACGCAACGCATGCAGGCGTGTTTGCCCAGCAGCCCCTCCCGCTACTCCCGCAAACCGTCCGCGCTGGGCCGGCGGCCTCACCGGAAGATGCAGCCGTGAAGCCGCTGCTGCGCGCCGCGTGCCAGAGCTGCACCGCCGCCGCCGCCGAGCCCGGCGCAAGCAGCAGCAGCAGGCACCCTGATGGCCGCCCCGCTGGTGCAGCAGCCGACGGCGCCATGGCTTCGTACCAGGCACAGGGCCACCGCATCAGCGGCCGTACCGCCGCCAGCAGGCGGCAGCCCCAGCCTGCTGCGCCCGTGTTTCACGGCGCCCCGTTGCAGCCGCCGGCCGCAGCCGCAGCCGCAGCAGCGGCTGGCGTGGTCCCTGCTGGCCCCCTGGGCAATGGAAAGCCAAGGTCCGGCAGCAGCTCGGGCGGCATGCTGCGGGCTGCAGCGCTCAGGCTCCTAATGACCGCGGGCGGCGCCAGCAGGGGCCTAGACCAGACGACGGCGCTGAGCCGCCGTGCGTGCAGCCAGCAGAAGCACAGCATCAGGGGGCGCGGCGGCGGTGGTGGCGGCTGCGGCGGCGGCGACTGCGGTGGTGGCGGCAGCCGCGGCGGCGGTGGCGGTGGCGTCGACGTCGGCGACGGCGGCCTGCTGCAGATGGCGGGCTTCATGAGGCCGGCGGAGGACCTTGGCAGCGCAGTAGCGCCCAGCTGGGGCTCCCTGGATCCATTGGGTGCGTCGGGCCGCCGTCTAGGTCAGCAAGGCTGCTGGATGCTGGGATCGATGGGTGTACGTACGGCCGGGACGAAACACCTCGTCGGTGCTGTGGTCGATGCGGTGCATGCGGTGTGATGTGCGGACGGATGGCTTGACGCTGGGGCCGCCGTGGCCGCCGGCACATGCCTGCGCAGGTCGGTGGTCGCCGTCATGAAGCGGGTTGCTTTGTTCATTCATCACTTACATAGCTAGCCTGCCCGAAGCTCTATCTTGACAGGCGCCGCTCCCACCCCTTTCCGCCCGTCAGCCACGTCGACGTTCGCGATGCTTCTCTCGCCGCCGCTGGCCTCCTCATCACCTCTCGCTCCCGCGCCGGCGGCGGAACGCGGCGCGGCGCTCGCGCCGGTCGTGCCTAGCGCCCGCAGCAGGCGTCTGGGCTATGTGTCCTGCGCCGACAGCCCCCTGGATGCCGGCAGCCGCCACCCGGCCGTCAGCAGAGCTTCGACCACCATGTGCCTCGAGTCCCGCCCCGCTGTCTCCCGTGATACCAGCAGCGCCCGCCACATGCCACCCCGCCACACCGCCTCCCTCATGTCCATCCAGAGCACTGCCAGCGGCATACATTCACCCGAGCAGCTCGGCTCGAGCTTCGTCGCGTCGCCCAGCCTGAACTCCCGGGCCGTCCACTTTGCCCTGTCGCTCGTCACCGCGCCGTCGTCTAGCCTACCCTCCCTGCGCGCCGCCAGCGGCAACGTCCCGGCCACCGGCTGCCTTGGCGCCAGCACTCACAGCACATCGCCCTTCGTCACACGGAGCAGCGGCGGCCAACACGACAGCCTCCCAAGCGAGCACATCCTGCGCCAGCTGCAGAGCGCAAACGTGGTCCATCCGGCAGTACCAGACCCTGAGACGGCGCCCGAGGGAATAGGACATTGCACACGCGACGACGCAGGGCTGGCGCTGCAGGCGCGTGTGGTCGAGCTTGAGCGGCCGAACGACCTCATCCTCTTCCCCTCCGCCGATGACGGCGTTGTGTCGCCGTGTAGCACACTCACCGCCGGCGCTGCCACACGCGCCGGCCTGCCTCAATCGCTGGGCGGCATCACGCTGCGATGTGACGGCGACGACGGAATGTCGGCACTCCAGCAGGGTGGCGGTGTGCCGGGAAAACGAGCCGGTAGCATCCGCATACTGCTGAGCCCAAAAGATAATCAGGACGGGGATGGAGCGGCAGAGGAGGCAGCGGCGCCGGCGGAGGCGGAGGCGCCTGCGGATGTGACTAAGGAGCAGGCGGCGTGGCACGAGTTGTGGGCCACCTCTGCCACGGACCCCGTCACGGGCCAGCGCGTCATTGTGCTGAGCCAGATGGACGTGAGCGCCAAGGTGGCGGCGGAGCGGCACGTGGCGATGGTGATGGAGACGGAGCACCGCCTGGTGGAGCAGCTGTGAGTGCAGCTAGCTACTGTGCAGGGCGGGCGGCGGCGGTGGGAGCTAGGGGGCCCTGGATGGCCGAGGTGTCTGCTGGAGCGAAGGCAAGCAGGTAGGCGCACTGCTCAGCTCAGCCCGGTCCTTAATTGTGTGTCCTTATTCGTTCATTCCCGTCGCCGCCGCAGCTTCCCTCGTCACATCCTGCAGCACATCACGGAGCAGTGGACGGCCGGCGGTGGGCTGGCGGCGGCGGCGGCGGCGGCGCCGACGCTGCGCAGTGGCAACGGGCGCTGGCAGCCTGTGGTGTCCGACTGCAACGCCTTGGCCACGGCTCACCCCGAGGTGCGTGTGGTAATGGGTCTAGGCGGCGGCAGCTGGCATTGACGATAGACAGCATGTATGTTGATGCGAAGTGCCCTTGCTTGCTTGGCCACACTCAACACGGCAGGTGACCCTCCTTTTCGCGGACATCAAGGGTGCGTATGTTTCGCGTCGGAAGTCGACGAGCGGGGCGTTGTTGAACCACTGCTCGACAGTGAGAGGGACGGCGGGCGGGTCGTCTGGTGGCGGGACTGGCAGGGTCCTGCTGCCAGACGGACCTGACTTGACCCAACGCCCTGCCTGCGCCGATGCCCCGCGCGCTGCAGGCTTCACGCCCATGTGCAAGGAGGTCGAGCCGCACCAGGTGACCAGAGCAGCTGCGGGAGGGAGCCGTGCGTAGGTCGTGGGATGGGCGCTGCTGGCATGCGGCGGTGGCGCCAGCGGCGGGCCAGCAGTGCGCGTGCCAGCATGTGTCTCGCTCTTCCGTGTCACATGTGTCCCTTCCGCTCGCAGGTCATGGCGCTGCTCAACGACCTTTACTCCCGATACGACGCCTGCCTAGACAAGTACGGAGTCTTCAAGGTGGAGACCATCGGAGGTGAGCGAGCCAGGCAGGGAGCGGAACGTAGGTAGGATGAAGTGGGGGCCCGCCCCTCGCTGGACCCCGCCCTCGGCTGCTGCCTCGCTCACGCGTTGCCGTGACTGGCGGTGGCGCTGCCCACATGAATGAAATGCCGTCCTTCCCCCCGCCAGACTGCTACTTTGTGGCTGGCGGCCTGATCCACGAGGACGACGACGGCATGGCGGCCGTGCGCGACCACCACAGCGAGCTGGACCCGCTGCACGCAGAGCGCGTGTTTGGCTTCGCGCAGGTCAGGAGGGGAGGTGTACGGCATGACCGGCGGGCCGCACTGATGCAGACACGCGCAAGGCATGGATGGTGCCAGCGGCTGGCGGCTGGCGCGCGTTTTTCACAACGTGCAGGGGCCTGGCCCCGGCCTACCGAGTCTTAACGAACCTCGCACAGCAATATCATGTCGTGTCAAAATAAAGCCCGCTCACTCATGTTCTTTGCACCCTCCACATAGCTAGTGTACCTCGCTTCCCCCCGCCGTCCACCAGGTCATGCTGGCTGCCGCCTCCGAGGTGCGCATGCCCACCACGGGTCGGCCGGTGGAGATCCGCATCGGCATGCATTGCGGCCCCGTGGTCAGCGGCGTCGTGGGCACCCGCATGCCGCGGTTCTGCCTCTTCGGTGAGACGTCCGGGCTGGTTGCTAGCACGAGCGAGGCTGGACCCTGCTGATAATGGGCCGGCAGCCCTAAAACCCCCACCTCTGCTCGCTCTCCTCCCACAGGCGACACGGTCAACACGGCCAGTCGGATGGAGTCCACCGGTGGGCCGACGGGAGGGCGGCCGGCGGGCGGGCGGCGGGTAGACAGGCGGGCGGGCGGCACCTTGTCAAGGGTGATGCCAGGCGAGGGAGTTCACATACAGACGCCTGGTCGTTCCGCAACATCTTGGTAGCCTCTCAGGCATCCCTGTCGCTCCTCCCCAGGCGTGCCCGGCGCCATCCACGTGTCGGGCGACCTGTACCGCCGCCTGGCACCGCGCTTCAAGGACGGCTGGGAGGCCACTGGCGGCATAGAGGTGGGCATGGCCGGCTGCGGGCGGGTAAACCCAAGCAAGCGCCAAGCAGCATCAAGTGACCTCACCCTGCCTCCCCCCCCACGCCTCCTCACGCGCCCTTAGGTCCAGGGCAAGGGCCACATGGACACGTACCTATGGCGCCCACACAGCGCCAAGGCGGTTTCCCCAGGGGCGCCGGCCCGCCCTGCTACCGGAGGTCGCACCACGCCTTAATTGCCAATAATGGGACTTATGTTGCTCCGCCGTGTGCCCGCGGGCGCGGCGGCGGCGACAGGTTAACATGCATCGCGCCTCATCAAACGACGCCGACATGTAGCCATACATCGCCTGCTGCTGTCGTGTGCGTGCGGGCCGGTGTGACAGGCAGTTGCCAGGTGGCCCCCTGCCTCCCTGCTTGGGCCGAGGCGGCGACATGGCCGCAGTCGTGCTGCTCGCTCACCCGGGCAATGGTCACGGAGGCCGGCAGCCCTCGGCGCAGGCAGTGGGCTGCTGGCGGCGCCTTGGATCGAGGCGACAGCGACTTGCCCTTGGCGGCACCGCGGGCTGGTGCGCCACCGGTGTTGCCAGCGCCAGCAGCGGCAGCACGGGGCCGCCGGCGGCTTCTCTGCTGGGCGGGCCGGGGCCGGCGGACGCTGGCGGCGCCGCAAGGCCGGGTCGTCGGCCCGGCGGCGTCCTAATAGGCGGTGAGAGGAGCCCGGCAGCCTTGAGGTGTCAGCTGGAGTTGGGCCGCGGCGGGAGGTGCGGCCAGAGGTTATGTCCTGGGCCGGCTGCGACGGTCACGCCGTACCGTTCCGGCTCCTGCCACCGGCCGCCGTGGTACTACTTCTGTTGATACTTTATATGTTACTTATGCTGATACGCGCTAATGGCAATCATGTCACAGATTTCGCGGGTGGGACATGCATTGCGCCATCCCCTTGGGACGAGTATAGCCCGCTACCACGACAAGGCTCGCGCTGCTCGTCCTGAACATGCACAAGCAAGGGGGCCCCGACGCATGCCGCGCCGCATGCAGCGCAGCCGAGTGATGCTCGCTGAGTGCTGTGATGTGCGGTGTGGGTTTGCTGCGGGTTGGGGGACTCTTATTGTGAATGCGTAGGGGTGTGCGGTTGCACGTGCCGGTGGGTAGCCCCCCGCCGCCGAGAGATGGCTTCAGCCGCTCCGCCGGCGTGCCCACCGGATGCATGTACGTGTGCCTGTGTGCGTGCGTGCCGTGGCGCGTGATGCTTACGTGCGCATGCCAGAACGTGGACTTACGTGTGTGCCACGTTAGTTGCGGGCGTAACACGGCCATTGATCCACGTTGCGGGCGTAACACGGCCATTGATTCACGTTGCGGGCGTAACACGGCCATTGATCCACGTTGCGTAACGCTGTCTCTGGGCCTTTTTCACGCCACACGGCTGGAACGTACGCTTCGAGCTCGGATACTGCGCACGGCATACTTGGGCAGGCTGCTCATTCTATATTCGCCGTTGGCGTTGCGCAGAGGGAGCGAGGGGATCTTACACGGGAATCTCCATCCGGGGGTCAGGGCGCGTAGGGGGCTCCTGCCCCCTTGTCGCCCTGTACCTCCTTAAATCACGGCGGGTCAAGCCCGCTGTACCTCTGTATGTATTTCTACGTATTTTAAGGGAATCTCTGTCCCGGCGCCCCGCCTTGACACTCATCCGTAAGGGCAGCTGGGGCTCGTAGGGGGAGGCGTAGATCGATAGTGCGGGTCGCAGCTAGCCGGGCGCGCGCCAGCGCCAACTGTTAGCGCGCTCGGCATGTCATGGTCTACGCATATATGGCCTAAGTACGCACACGCTGACACGCGCACGACACCTCCACTTCTCGGTAAGCCGGCTACGGCTGCCGCTGCTGCAAAGTCTTGCGGTTGCCTCTACAGATTGCCCCCAGCTAACCCTTCACGTCGGAGGGTCAGGTGTATCCCTATTCATTTTAATTCCACAAGCAGCCTACGCAACACAAGCCTCACGCACGTGGCGGCAGGGCGCCAAGCCCAGGCCACGTATGTACGGGCTGCCAGCACTTGCGGTAGTAGTCTCGAGATCCCACTCTGACTTCCACGCTGGTCCTTACTTACGTCATTGAAGGCCTGCCCCTGCCTGCAACTGGCTCTCCGCTTCCCCAGCCCGTTTCCAGGCCCGAGCCATCTAGGGCCGCTTGGTCAGCCGTGTCATTTCGTCGCGGTCCACATCTCCACAACCCAACACACGTGCTGCACATAAAAGCCAGAGAACCAGAGCTCGGTGTGGTTTCGTAGCGCAACGGCTGCCGTTGGCCGGTCCATGCCAGGGTAGGTCCGTGGCCGATATCTATGTATCAGCTGCTTGCCTGCCCCCTCGCTCCTCGCTGGGCCCGGGATGCGGGTGAGGCCAGCCATCGGGCCGCTATGTGTTGTGTCGCGGGAGCGCGGGACACGCAAAAGCATGGCGCTCGGAGCCGGCTGCGCGACCCCACACGGACGGGAAGGGCCTTCGCGGAGTGGGCCTGGCGTGGCGCCTGCGTCTTGGATCGACGACGTCTCCCCCGGCTTCACGCACCCGGAGGTAGGGCCGGAGCGGGGCTGGAATGCTTTTCGGTCCATCATGTATTGCTGACGGACGGGACACGTCCTGGGGCAGCTCGTGTCAAGTGCGCACGAGGGCCTTTGAAGGCCAGCCGCGCGCCTGCCCTCTCCCCCGCCCTCTTCCGTCTCAGCAGGTCTCCGCCGCGCAGCCAGCCGGCCTCGCTCCTCAACCGGTATGTATGCCTTGACCCCTATGGCTTCATTCCCTCCCCGCCTCTCTCCTCGCCGCCCAGCCCTCTCCAGCCGGCGGCCTCGTTCTCCACGCACATCGCCTGAATCCGTCGCTATGCCGACTGGACACGTCCGGTAGCTCAAATTGCACGCGCTGGCACCAGCGGTCATACACAGGGTGCAGCATCGCGCTGAAGCATCGGTAAATTACCGTGCGTAACGTCTTGTTGGGGCTAAGGCCCGCGTCACAGCCCGGTGGCAGGTGTCAACCTCTGTCATCCTCGACGAAAATTACTCTAGAAAGAAAACATACACATGCAGTGTAGGAATACGTATGTACTGCAATGCGCCTTGCTGCATTCGGTCAACTGGTGAAACCTGAGCTTCGGAAGCTGCCTCTTGACGCAGGGCCGTACATGTTGAGCCCCCTCTTGCCTTGACGTCTTCTTGTTTTCACATCATAGCCACCATTCACTCAGCAGGTTTGCATCTGGCTCCGGTTGGACGTTCAGAGTTCTGATAACTTACTTCGCGTTGACGCACGTCGTACATTGATGAAGCATCGCTCCCTCAGCCCACATATCGTACCTTTGCCTACTGTTTAACATAAAACCGCACATCACGCGGCAAGGGATACCCTCGAGTAATCACGCGAGCTTCATAGCCGAGCGCGAAGCCACATTCTTGAAGTACCATTGGCGGTGAGCCGCACGGTACCATTCGCGCAGCTACATTTGTGCATTTGCAGCTACATTTGTGGTGAGAAACACGGTTGTCACTCGCGGCACACGGCGGCGTCAGTCCGACCAGAGTGCTCGCAAGGTTGCACACTTAACCCTCCACCCCTTTCCCTGCTGCCCACGCCGCAGGTCTAGCAGTGTACTAGGCACCGACGCGGGTCGACTGCCTGCGCGTCGGACGTCATGACGGACGTATCCGCACGCAGCGTGCCGGGTGTGCACGTGGACATACCGGCCAGCCGCCCGGGCGCTTCCCCGCCGCTCTCCCCGCCGCCCCAGCCGGCCTCCTCCACCTCCCCCTTCGCCAAAGCCAGCGCCGCCAGCAGCGCCAGCGCTAACAGCCTCGCCAGCAGCCCCAGCGATGGCGGTCACACGGAGCGCGCCTCGCCCAGCGGCGGCTCTGGTTCGGTCGGCAGCGGCGGTGTGCGCGTTCTCATGAAGGTCAGTCGCGAGCTGGCACGTGCATGGGGCCTGATGCCCTGCTCGCTGCAACCCCACTCCAAGCTCACAACTTCCATGCTCGCTATGTCGCTAACACGGGCTCCTTCTCGCCCTGCCGCTTCGGTTCAGTCACGCCTCCGCCCCGCCCCCGCCCTTGCCCCCACCCCCAGGACCTGTCGTACCACGTGCCCTCCAACAAGGCCAAGGGCGAGCGGGCTTACCTGCTGCAGGGCGTCAGCGCCTTCCTGGAGCCGGGCCGCATGACGGCTTTGGTGAGAGCCATGGCGATCTAGCTGCCTCGCAGCAGCTGGACCCTCCAGCTGGCCGCTCCGTCGTCCCTCTGCCACCCGCACCTCTGACGGCCCCGCTTCCTGCCTGCCTGCGTCCCGCTCCCTGCCTCCCCCCGCCCTCCCCCAGATGGGTCCCTCCGGCAGCGGCAAGACCACGCTGTTGGACTTGCTGGCTGGCCGCAAGACGGTGGGCAAGACGGAGGGCCACCTCAGCTTCGGCGGCTCGCAGCCCACACGGCAGTACCTGAGGCGCTTCACGGGATACGTGGAGCAGGTGGGCGGCAGGCGGGGATAGAAGGGCGGAGGGGCCATCATGGTGGGGCCTTGGCCCTTCACTCCCTTGCAACTCCTGGCCCCTGTCAGCTTCCCCTGCCCATTTCCCCCCTCCCTCCCCTCCCCTCCCTCCCTCCCTTCCCCAGTTTGACACGCTGCTTGGCGATCTGAGTGTCCGCGAGATGCTGCTCTACACGGCCGAGCTGAAGCGGCCGCGCTCCGAGCCGCTGCCCGCCAAGAAGGCCGAGGTGGAGGGCCTGCTGCAGCGGCTGGCGCTGGGGCCGTGCGCCGACGTCAAGATCGGCGACCCGCTCACAAAGGGCATCAGCGGCGGACAGGCCAAGAGGACCAACGTGAGCGGGGCGCACGAGGCAGCGGGCCGAGTTCTGGCACCGGCCTGGCTAGGTTGGTTGTTGGCACAATTCCCGGGCCACGTTTATGTCGGGCCGTGCGTCTGACCGCTGTCCCGTGTGCTCTGCGCCATGCCCCCGCCCCTCCCCCAGATCGGCATCGCGCTCATCACCAACCCCCGCGTGCTGTTCCTGGACGAGCCCACCAGGTGGGACATGGGACATGGAGCTAGGGCAGCGGACGGGGCCGCACTCGCGGCCAGCTTTACCCATGCGCGGCCCTTCGTTCCTTGCGCATCGCCGTACTGTCGCCGAGCACCCGCTTACCCCTGCTCGCGCCCTGCGCTCCCCGCCCCGCTCCCCCTCCAGCGGCCTTGACTCGTACACCTCGTTCGAGGTGATGAAGGTGGTTTCGCAGTTCACTCAGGACGGCACCACCATCGCCGCAACCATCCACTCGCCCACCGCCGCCACCTTCGCGCTGTTTGACAGCGTCATGCTCCTGGTGGGTGGGCGGGTAGTTGGTGTTGGGACAAGGCCCCAGCCAGGTCTGGTCCGCGCCGACGTCTCTTTCATCGACCGCACCTCAAAACGTCTGCCATACCTCCTGTGATCCTCCCTGTTCTTCCCTCCCGCCCATCCATAGGTCCGCGGCCGGCTGGCCTACTCCGGGCTACAGGGCCTCCCCGCCCTCGAGTTCGCCGCCACCGAGTGGGGCCCCGCCGCCGGCACCGCCTCCCAGCTGCTGGCGCTGCACCGCGCCGCCAGCGCCGAGCCCGCTGGCCTGGCGGCGGCCCACACTGCCGCTGCCTCTGCCCCTGGCTCCCCCTCCGCCGCTGTGGCGTCCATCGCCTTCAACGACGCCGAGGTGCTGGTCAACGCGGTGACGGAGGCGGACCACAGGGGCGAGTCGGCGGCGCTGGCGGACGCATACGACGTCAGCGCGCTGCGGAAGGTGCGGAGCGAGTGTGGGGGAGTCGGGGTCGGGTCGGGGGCCGGCGGTATATAGCTGGAGTCGGCCTGCGTGGGGACGGTGCGCCTTGGTCGGCCCCCCGTGATGCCAATCCAGCTGCCTCCACCAACCGCCCCAACCGCACCAGGCTAACGACCTCCAGCTCGACCGCTACCTGTCCGAGGCCGACGCCAGCTCCAGGGCCGCCACCGCCGCCGGGACAAAGGCCTGCGCGCCGTGCCGCATCGCAAAGGCCATCAGCGCCGGCGCCAGTGGCAAGGCCTCTCCGGCCAAGGTGGATGTGGAGGCGCCCGCGGCGCTGTACGCCGCGAGCAGCAACGTGTCCGATCAGGTGGCGCGGGAGCTGGCGACACGCAGCGACACGGCGACGCCTTGGTGGTGGGGCCTGCTGACACTGATCAAGGTGCGTGGGGAAGGGCCCAGGGGCTGGGAATGGGGAGTCAGGGTGGCTGGCTAGAGATTGCAGCATCCCCTTATTGTTGGCTTCCCCACCTCATTGTTTCCCTCCACCTCCCGTCCTCCCCCACCCTCCCCAGTACCGCACGTCGTACAACTACCGCAACCCCGCCTGGCTGGGCGCCCGCATCGCTGACAAGCTGCTCATCTCGCTTATCATCCTCACGCTCTACCTGGGCATCGGCGACGACCTCAGCCCCGGCAACCTCATCAACGTGCAGTCATCGCTCTTCATGTGGGCGCTGCTGCCGGCCTTTGGAGCCGCCAGCTACGTGCCCGCCATCGTGCTAGGTGCGTCACGGTCGGTACAGCGGATGGGGCCGAACAGCACCGGGACCGCGCACAACCCCTGCGTCCTTATCTGACCTCGCGTCGCGTGGCTCACCTGCCTTCTTCCCTCCCTTTCCCCCTCCCTACCTTCCCTCCCAGAGCGGCGCCTGTTCTACCGCGAGCGCGCCGACGGGCTGTACGCCGTGTTCACCTACCTGGCCGCCAAGCTGGCGGAGGAGCTGCTGCTGAGCCTGGCCATGACGCTGGTCTTCTCCGCATACGTCTTCCACGGACTGCAGCTGAGGGGCGACTGGGTGGTGTTCTGGTGAGCGCGACAGACGTGGGGCGGGATGGAGGGGGCAGCGGGGAAAGAGGCCGAGGCGCGCAGCGCGCAGCCCCACAGCCATCATGCTCATCACCCTGAACCTCTCCATTCCATTCCCGCCTCCCCTTGCCCGGCCCCAGGCTGGTCTACTTCGTTAACCTGTCTGTGGGCATCGTGCTGGCCTACTTGGTGGCGGCGATCAGCCCCAACAT
>BDDC01001047.1:19722-34756 GCA_001662425.1 Chlamydomonas sphaeroides | reverse complement strand
CCGTGGCTGCTGACCCGCCACGTCCCGAGTCTTGAAGGGGTGTCGCGCCGCCGCAGGCCCGCACGCTGAAGCTGGACATCGGCGGCGGCGCGCTGGCGGCGGCGGCCAGCTCCGGCATGTTCGACGGCGCGGGCGTGCGCGGCGGCATGGGCGCGGCCGGCGGCGGCGCGCGGCCGCTGACGGCCGACCCCGCCGCCAGCGCCCGGCTGTCCAACATGGTGCGGCGCCGCGGCCCGGCGCAGCCTTGTCTCCTGCTGGCGCAGCCTTGTCTCCTGCTGGCGCCGCTCGTGCCGCCTTGCCGTTGCAACGCAGCCCCTGGCTATCGGATGCCGCTGCCGCTGCTCTGTTGGTCCCGCCCTGGCCGCCCGGCACCTTCGCTGCCTACTGCCGCCCTTGCCCCGCCCCTGTGGCCGCAGGTCCGCGAGCAGCAGGAGCGGCTGGCGGAGCTGGCGGACAAGCTGGCGGCCAGGGAGGGGCGCTGCGGGGAGCTGCAGGCGAGCGGGGCGCCGGCCGCGGGGTGTGGGCGGGCGGCGCTGAAGGGAGGCCGGCCGCCGTAGGGTAATGCGGTGTGCGGTGCAGATGCACCCACTGCAGCGCGCGCCGCCGCGAGGGCTTGTGGTTGCCCCGGCGCGGGGCACGCGATGCCACTGCGTCGCGAGCTACTTGGCTCTTGACTTGTTATGTCCCGCTCGCTCTCGTCCTCGCCCTCGCCCTGGCCTGCCTCAGGTCGCGCTGACGGCGGCCCAGGAGGCGCTGGCAGAGCGGCGTGCGGCGGCCGAGGGGTCCGAGGCGGCGGGCGCCGCGGCGGCGCAGCGCGAGGCGGCCCTGGCGTCGCAGCTGCGGGAGCTGCAGGCCGCCTTTGACGGCCAGCGCGCAATGGCGGGTCAGCTCGCGTCGCAGGTGCGCCCCCTCGCTCCTTGGCCATGGCATCATGCGGGGATGAGCAGGCAGGCATATGCGACCGGGACCGCCCCACGTCCTGGTCCCCCCATGGAAGAGGTAGCAGCGGCGCGTGGCTCCACAACCCCGCGCGCAGCGCCGGTGGAGTGGCCCGCGCGTTGCCCGAGCGCGAGTTGCCCGAGGGAAGCTATGGGAGTACCGTGGATGGGCAGCATGTGGCATGCTGCACGCCGCTGGCGGCCCGACGGCCTCCTGCCCTGGCCGCCGCCGCAGTTTGACGAGCTTACGCGGCACGGCGAGTCGCTGCGCGCCCACAACACCGAGCTGCACAAGATGGCGGAGCGGCTGCAGCGCGACGGCGCCGCCGCCGAGAGCGAGGCGCGGCAGCTGCGGCAGCAGCTGGAGGCGGCGCAGGCAGAGGTGCGCGCGCGCACGGGAAGGGGCTGCAGGCAATGTCCCCGACACCTTAGCTGGCCGTCTGCAGCTCCCTCTGTCGGTCATGCGGGCGCATGTGCCTTCCGGCGCCAGCAGCGAGATGTCGTCACCTCCTCAGCATGCCGTGCTCGGGGGACGTGCGTGATGAGCTGCTCGTGTTCGTCCCTCTTCTGCCCCCACAACTGCAGCTGACGTCCGAGCGCGCGGCCCGCGAGCGCGCCTCGTCGCAGGCGGCCGAGGTGGCGGAGGTGCAGCGCAGCGCGGCCAGCGACGCGGCGGTGTGGGAGGCGCAGCGGCGGTCCGACTGCAGCAAGCTGGAGGAGCTGACGGTGGGGGCGAGGGGCTGCTGGCTGCTGGCGGACGGCCGGGGGCCGCGAGGTGCTCGCATGGAGCATGGACGCATTGCACCTCGGCGGCTCGAGTTGGCGGCCGGTGCTGACGGAAGTTCATTTTGCCTCATGCCCCTCCTTCCCGACGCACACGCACACGCAGGCGGCGCTGCTGCTGGCGACCCAGAAGCTGCACCAGGCCGAGCGCACCATCACCGCGCAGGACGACCGCATCGCCGCGCTGCAGGCAAGCAAGCCGCCCGTCATACCGTTCCGTGCCGCATCTTGCCGTACCCTGTCGCATCTTGCCGTACCGCCCTTGCACCGCACGGCTGCGCCCCTGCGGGCCCGCATACGGCAGCACAGCCGCCATACACGCGCCTCGCAACTCGTGCTCTTTCTCTGCGCGCAGGCCCGGCTGCGTGCCTACGGCGAGCCCTGCGAGCAGCACAGCAGCGGCAGCGCCGGAAGCGGCGACGGCGGGCCGCTGCAGCTGCCGCCGCTGCCCGCCAGCTCCGGCTCCGGCTCCGCGGCCGAGGCCATCGCCGCCGCCACGCTTGCCAGCGGCGCGCAGCAGCGCCTGTCTGCGCTACTGGCGAGCGCGGGCGGGGCGCAGGCCACGCTGGGCGGCATGGTGGAGGGCATGATCAGCCGTGTGATGGCGGACGCGGCGCAGCGGGCCGAGCAGCACGGCGCCAGGCAGGGCCGCGGCGGCTCGCGCGCAGTGTCGTCCGCGCGCTCCGGCGCCCACGGCCAGGCGCCGGCGCCGGCGCCGTACGGCCCCGGCGGCCCGCTGCGGCCCAGCTCCGCCTCAGTTGTGGGTAAGGTGCAGGAGCACCCGCCGTCCAGCCTGCCGGGGTTTGCGCGGCACGGCCACCAGCAGCAGGCGCCGGCGCCGGCACAGCACGCGGGCCAGGCCGGCGGCAGTGGCGCCTGTTGTTGGGGCTTTGGGGGCGCGGGAGGGCGGTCGCAGTCGGCCTGGCCCGCCCGCGCAGGAGGCGGCGGGCCGTCTGGGGGCCCGGCGGGCGGAGGTGGAGGCGGAGGTGGAGGTGCAGGGGGCGGCATGGTACGGGTCAGCTCCGGCACCGGCGGCGTGGCCCCGTCCGGGCTCCAGCTGCTGGCGGAGGCCGAGGCGCTGGTGGGGGCTGCGGACGTCATGGCCGCCAGCAGGGGCTGGGGCCGCACTGCCAGTGGCGGCAGCGGCAACGGCAGCGGCAACGGCAGCGGCAGGGCCGCGGCCGCAGCAGGGGCTGCCGGCGGCGGCAACTGGCTCAACGGCGGCGCGGCGGAAGGGGGCTCGCGGCCCTACAGCGCGGCCGTTGCTCTGGGCGCGGGCGGCGAGGGGGCCGGCAGGGGTAGCACGGGGGCGGCCCGGCCTGGCACTGCGGTATCCAAGCGGACTGTGCTGCTGCTGTCCACGCGGGGGTCCACGGGGCGGCTGGACGAGGGCGCGGCCCTGGCGTTGGACGACGACTGGCAGCCGGTCTGATGGTGTAACTCGCCTGTGTGAAGTGTGGCCCACGACCTCGTACCGGTATAGGCGGTTGGTTGGTCGTGCTGGGTTGTGGGCAGGGCTGTGTGAGGTGTGATGGATGCTCTGGCAACTCGGTGGCTGGTACATGTGACCACGGTGCCGTAGCTCTGCTTGAACGGACGCCTTTGAATGTACGCCTGCTTCCATATAACGAGCGCGGTTCGCTGGTGGCATGCAATCCGGGGGGGGGGTTACCGACAGTCGGGCGCAGGGGCTGCGATTGTTGGGGCTCCGGGCAGCCGCCCCTCTTTGCGGGGGGCTGTATGTCAGAGCGGGGGCCGTTCACGTGGCATGCGTGGGTATCTCTGACGTCGTCCCAGGTGGCCTTAGTAGGTATGGGTCGTCGGTAGCAGGTATGCCGTGCACCTGTCGTGTCGGCACACATACCAGGGGTGATTCACCCCAGGTCACCCCTAGGCTTGAGGCCTGGAAAGGCCCAGAGAGACTTCAACTTCGAGCCTCCTGCACGCTGCAGTTATCTGCGAGCACGCAGTGTGCAGTCGCCCGCTTACGCCAGGAAGGCTCTGGCATGCACAAACACGAAGCCACTGGCAACGCATGTCGCCTCCTCGGCTACTTTGTGCATCTGCTGCTTCATACCCAATTCGCACTTGTATTAGCAACGACTGAACTGCCTAGACACGTTTCTAAGCTCCAGTACACAGTTGCTGCTGTGACATGAAGTAGGTTGAAGGCAGCTTGCCACAAGACGAGCGTGCGCATCCGGGAGCATCGGCGGTTGTTTTATGACGACGCCGATGCCCAGCCTCGTGCACGCACGCCTTATACAGTCGCAACAAGGATATCATTATATATGGCTGGATCATATTGAAACGTAGCAAGCGTGTTGGCGAGCGACCGCCGAGACCTGTCGCTGAAGTCGTTGACGTTTATCCTGAGACATAGGATATCTCTAAGACATGCTCCTCATTAATAAGCGTCTTTCGGCGCTGCTCGTCGTGCTCGCTGTCCTGTTCACGACAGGTGATGGCGTCGGAACGGCAGTGGCTCAAGGTACTTCGCTCTTGGCAGCAGGCATGCTCGGCCCCTTGCGTCATCAAGGCGGTATAGTTCCCTCGTTTCTTCAAACTGCAAGCAGATGGCACTCACGGCCCCGTTCCTTCCCGCCCTTCCCCCCTTGCCCTCCTAACGAATGGACGCGGCTGCCGCGGCCATACGCACACGCAGGGACCCCACCGTCCCCCGAGCCGCCATCTCCTCCGAAGCCGCCTTCCCCTCCAAAACCGCCTCCAAAGCCGCCGCGGCCACCGCCCAGGCCGCCACCGCGGCCGCCCGTGCCACCTCCGAAGCCCCCGAGGTGCGCGCCCGGCTGCCGCCCCAGGGTCGCTAACGAACCCAACCAGATGCTTAACTGGCGTAAACAAGCGATCCCTGCCAGGGGCTGACAGTTTAGTGCATCTAGCAGTCACACCCACGCACATCCACTAACCTCACGCACAACGCCACCTCACCGCTCGCAGCCCGCCCAAGCCGCCACGGTCCCCACCGCCCTCGCCTCGGAGCCCGCCCTCGCCGCCCCGACCACCCTCGCCGCCCAAGCCACCGAACCCGCCAAGGTACGAGGGCGTGCTGAGTTCCGCCGCCGCATAATCCCGCCGCCGGCGATACGATTGGGGTCCGGTCGTCCCGAATGCAGCCAGTATGTGCGCATCCTCAGGCAGAGCGGCAGCCCTTTGACAGGGAGATGGAGGCGTCTAGCATTTCGCGGGCTTTCAGCTGCTGCCGTGGGTTCACTGCACGATAAGTATCCAGGGACGCCTGCCCCTGCCTCTACGCACCTGTGAGCGCAGGCCGCCCAAGTCGCCGCCCCCGCGGCCCCCTGCCCCGTCTCCGCCATCTCCGCCATCGCCGCCGTCGGGTGAGTCGTGTGGATCCAGGGCGCGCGGACAGAGGCACAGATAAACGAACGGGCCATGCGCTGCAAATCAATCACAGTGACGAGCAACGAACTTGCACCAAGCCAGTAGTGCAGCCGCCGCCTTCAACCCTGGCTCCGCTGCCCTGCCCTACACACCTGTCCCGCAGCCCCTCCCCGACTGCTCATCCAGCCCGGCCAGGCCTGCAGCACGGACCGGGCCGTGGGCTGCGCCGCCCCCACGCCCCGCTGCGGCATCTACCAGTCCAGGGAGGCCAGCAACGCGGACGATGGGTGCAACCGTGGGTGTGGGGCCGGGGCGCGATGGGTTGCGGTAAATGTGGTGGGACCAGGGACAGCGTGTGGCTGTGGCTTGGCTTGCGCAATGGGCAGGCGCTGTTGGTGAGGCAGCCGAGCTCGCTGCCACGCCGCCCAACAATCTCAGCACGGCTGCTCCGTCCTGCCTTGCCCCAACCTGCTCCCCTGTATCCAGGCCTGTGGTCTCCCGGTCGCACACACTACCTCGTCGTACGCTCGGATGGGTACACGGTGCTGTACGGCATCAGTACGGCATCAGGGGTCGAGACGGCGCGGTGGGTCGCGCCCGTCAACGTGGGAGGCGCCACCGATGTCTCTCTGTTGCTCAACAGGAACGGCACCTGGGCCGTGTGGGGCGCGGGGCCGTGGGACTCCCTGCAAGTCCGCTTCACATCCGCCGACGCCCCCGTCATGGGTGGCAGCTTCTCCTACCCCGCCAACGCCGGCGAGGCGCTGGGGCCCTTCTCGCTGCATGTGACGGACGATGGGCGGCTGGAGTTGACCAACAAGGACGGCGGCGTGGCGTGGAGCAACACCGCGGGTGCGTGGGGAGGCTTTTCGTGGATAGATAGACGTACAGTGGATGAAAGTTGAAAGCTTGTTACATTGAAGCTCTCGCAGCGTGGGGTGACGTGGCGTGGTCGCCATGTGGAGAGTCCAGTCGGTTGCATGGGTCGCAATGGGGCGGGGTGCGCGCACAACCGCTAATCGTCATTTCTGTCAATGGTTCGTGCTTTGTGGGGCCGCACGGGGCGGCTGCCGCACGATACTTCGACAGATCTATCGTGCCATCAATCACCCCTGCTGCGCGCACTCCCATCCCCCCCTCCTCTGCAGTTGCCTCTCCGCCGCCGTCGCCGCCGCTCCCTTATCCGCCGCGGTCTCCTGCCCCTCTAACTCCGTCGCCGCCATCGCCCCAACCGCCCAGCCCGCCGCCAGCGCCTCCTACACCCCCGTCGCCCCAACCGCCTTCGCCGCCGCACCCGTCGCCTAGCCCGCCGTCGCCTAGCCCGCCGTCGCCTAGCCCGCCATCGCCTAGCCCGCCCTCGCCGCCTTCACCTCATCCACCATCACCCCCTCCGTCACCTCCCTCGCCGCTGCCGCCGTCACCTCCACCCCCACCGCCACCTCCCTCCCCAGCCCCGCCATCACCGCCTCCCCCTTCTCCTTCGCCCCGTCCGCCCTCGCCGCCTCCTCCGCCTCCATCTCCCCTGCCGCCGTCTCCCTCGCCGCCTCCACCTTCTCCACGCCCTCCTTCCCCTCCTCCTCCTCCCTCCCCGCGACCGCCCTCTCCGCCTCCCCCTTTTCCTCCGCCTTGGCCGCCCTCGCCACCGCCGCCGCCCCCCTCTCCTCGACCGCCGTCTCCAACTCCGCCCGCACCTCCTCCGCGGCCTCCCTCTCCGCCCCCCCCTCCCTCTCCACGACCACCCTCCCCTCCTCCTCCTTCTCCGCCACCCCGACCGCCTTCGCCGCCGCCACCGTCGCCAGTTCCCCCGTCTCCTCGACCGCCATCTCCGCAGCCACCATCACCTCCTCCGCGGCCCCCTTCTCCACCACCGCCTCCCTCCCCCAAACCACCCTCTCCACCACCGCCTCCTTCCCCACGACCGCCCTCTCCGCCTCCTCCTCCTTCCCCACGGCCACCCTCACCACCTCCTCCTCCCTCCCCGCGGCCACCCTCTCCGCCGCCGCCGCCGCCCTCACCTCGACCGCCACGTAAGCCCGCCCCAGCTCGGTCCCACCCCTTGCATCGTCAAACTATGTGTGTTCAAGTGTTAAGTAGAGCTGAGAAGACGCTCTGTGCATCTCCATCCCTCCCGCAGAGCCCCCACCTCGTCCGCCATCCCCCACGGCCCAGCGTGAGTCCTCACGCACGCGTGTACGACACAGCACCTTCACACGACAGCCCCTCCGCACGGCAACCCCCGCACGGCAACCCATCACACCTGGGCCACCAAGCCTTGGGCTATCTAGCGCCCCTCGCTGCCAGCCCCGGACGGCCTCACGCACCCAGCTTGCTTGCCTGCTGCCCACGTACGCCTGCCGTGCGTGCTGGTCGCCCCACCTCGGCCCCACACCTCCTGGCGCACGGGCGGGCGACCGCCAGCGGCACTTTGAGCGCGTGCGGGACAAGAACACCGGCCCTGTCACTGCCGACCATTCAATCTGCTGCCCCGTCGCTCGCGCCCCTCCCTCCCTCGCCCCCACGCAGCCGGGCCCCTGGTCGTGACCGCCAGTGGCACCAACTGCTACTACGCGCGCTCCGACGGCTGCCCCAGCTTCCCGCCACCCAGCCAGCGGTGCGGCCTGTACGCGGGGCTCGTCAGCGACGACGACGACGGCTGCAACCGTGAGTCGTCCAAGGAAGCCTGCGGCGAGCAGCCGCGACTCGAAAATTAGCGGAAGGGCAAAGGGACGGAGTGACGCATAGATAGGGTGATTCGGCTCTGCGCCTGTTCTCAACGAAGCCGCCCTGCTTGTCGGCCTCGATGGTTGATGGCTCCTCGCCCCCTCCCTGGCTGCCTCGTCCATTCCCTGCCTCCGCCCCATCAGGCCTGTGGAGCGCCAACCGAGGCCACTACCTGATCCTCAAGCGGGACGGCAACCTGGTGTGTGGTTTTGGGGGCCGTCAGGAAGCAGGGCTGGGGGCCGAGGTAGGGGCGCTAGACAGCAGTAGTCCAGCAGGAGCTCCCTGGGCTGGGGCCCAAGCGGCCGAGTTGTCTTGCTTCCAACCAGCGCAGCAATCCGCCGCCCAAGCCAGGCAGGGCGCGCATCGGGATCTGCTCGACGTACCGGTAGACAGCCCCGCGCGAAAGTGCCTAAGGATTCGGTGGTGGGCGTGGGGTCTCCCCATACACGCCCGCCCTCCTGAATGTAACGACACGTGTTACACACGAGTCGTAACCATTTTTATTCCTATCTCTATTTCTATTTCTATGCCTAAGGATGCACCGTAACTAGGCAGCTAGCTGCAGGCTGAGGGTACGCGGTATGCCCCGGCCGCGGGTCCCAACCCCGGATTGGGACGACAGCGGGCCACAACAACGGGGGAAATAGAAATAGAAATGGTTACGACTTGTGTAAAACACAGCACAGGTCATTGCATTCAGGAGAGCGGGCGTGTAACGGGGGCTGCTGCTGTTCTTGCCTGTGTGCCCACAACACCCAACCACGCACCCAACCACGCACCAGGAGCTGCGCATGGCCGGCATCGGGGGCGGCGCCGACATCCCCGTCTGGCGCACCACCCACGGCGTGCCCACGACCTTTGCCAACGCCACCTACTCCATGCTCCTGAGCCTGGAGGGCCGCCTCGAGGTGGTGGTGCTCGACTTCCACCCCGAGCTGGGAGAGGCCTGGTCAACGGTGTGGACGTCGGCGCGAGCCGCCTCCCTGGGCGAGTCGTGGACGTACGCCCACAACGCGGGGGCAGCAGGTGCGTAGATGCTACGAGGGCGGGAGGGCGGGGCGGTGGGTGGCCCGTGAGGGGCAGGGGGGACCCCTGACGTGTTGAGGGGCACGCACGGGGGTATGTAGGTTCCGTGACGCGCGCCCACTGTTGAGCGAGCAGCCTGACAGCGAGCTGGCGGCCTTGGCCGTCATCCGATAGAACTCCTCCGCTTGCTGCCGAGTCACCACCAGAGCCTACCTCACGAACCCAACATCCCTCGTGGCTCCCGCCTACGCACCCCGCCTGCGCGCCTGCAGCCGCGCCCTACTTCCTGACCGTTAGCAACGGCATGGTGGAGCTAATCAACGGTGCAAGCGCGGTGGCTTGGAGCTCCCGCGCGAGTGAGCTTGCCTGCTGCCTGGGCAGCGTAGCAGAGCGTGGGTAGCAGCAGGCACTGCTGCGGTCGCACGCGCGCGCAGGGACGCCGCCGTGGCCCCCTGGGGCACACGGCCTGCGTGCTGTTGGGAGCACAGCCGGCGTAGGCCGCGGCGGGCGGCAGCCGCACTGCTGGTTGCCCAGCAGCGGCAGGCCCTGCTGGCAGCTGCGTGCGTCACGCCCTGCTGACGACCCGAGCGAGCACCCGCTGCGGTGCACACGTACCCCGCCGCTCTATATGCTGACACGTGGCCGGCGGCCCGCAGGCCCCTGCGCTACGCAGCCGTGCCCCGGCGACGTCAACGCCGTCTGCGCGCCGAACGCCGACCGCACGGCGCAGGACTGCCGCATGTGCAAAGCAGGCTTCGCCAAGAACTCGCTGGGCACCTGCGAAGGTGCGCGGGAGGCATGGGGCAAACGAAGCGACACGGCGCAGGGATACGTAGATGATGCAAGCAAAGGCGGCAGGTAGCAGCTGTAGTGTTACAAAAATATCGCTCGGCGGCCGCAGAGCACGTGGCGCAACGCAACCCTAGTGTACGCCCGGCGGCGGTCGTCAGCCGCGCCCTCCCTCCCTCACTCACTCACTCGCAAGCTGACGTGCCGTGCCGCCCGCTAACCCACACGCACCGACCCGCAGCCACGGCGACCCACATCCTGGTCCACCCGACGTACTGCTCCGGTGTCCGAGACTACGGCTGCCCCGCCCGCTGCGGGCTGTACCAGGGGCTCGCGAGCGATGCCGACGACGGCTGCAACCGTGAGCGGACGTGCGAGGGCAGGAGGGAGGGAGGGAGGGAGGGAGGGGCGGAGGCGCGCCGGCGAGCACGGGACGCCGCCAGCGGCGGGCTGCCGCCGGGCCCTGCGGCAGGCGCAGGGGCGGCGCAGCGGTGAGAGCCCCGCCCCAGCTTGCTTGCGGAGCGAGCGCGCGTGGGATGGGGCGCGGCGAGGTGGCGCCGTCCCGCGCAATGCAGATAGGGTCGTCCCTGCGTGTATGAACGCACAGCCACTGAGCGATGGGCGTCACATCACGCTCAACAATCCACCCTCGACCGCCCGTGCCCGGATGACCCGCCTCGGCGTCGCACCCGCGAACCCGCCGGTATGATTCCCTCCGCTGCCTCTCGCTCGGCCACCAGGTCTGTGGTCCCCAGGCCGGAAGTACTCGCTCGTCATGCAGCGGGACGGCAACCTGGTAGGGTAGGGCTATGTGGGCATGCGCCGTGGGGCGCGCGGGCAGTGGTGGTCGGGGGCGAGGGCTGGGGGGCGGTAGGGTGAGCTGATGCCGTGCGGTTGCGGCTGCTGCTTGCGGCCCTGCGGAAATGCCTGCTGGCCGGCCGGCCGGCTGCCGGCCGGCCTTGATTCGTACGCTACGTAGGCAGCAGGCTCGCACCAGCAATGACAACTCGGCTCGACGCCACCTCCGGCCTCGCGTGTCTGTCGAGCCGTTCGTTCGTTGCGCACCCGCCCTGCCGGCCTTGCGCGTGTGTGGCCTCGCGGCTGCTGCCCTCACGCACGCCCGCACGCCGCAGGTGCTGTACAAGGTTGCGACCAGCGGCCTGGAGACGGCCGTGTGGTACCACAACAAGGCATGCGGCATCGGGGGCGATGTGGGGCCCTTCTCGCTGGTCCTTATGCAGGACGGCACCTGGCGTGTGCAGGTGGGTCCGCACCTCGCTCGATCGCGATGAAGCCGATCGCCAGGCGGCGGCGCATGCTACCTAGATATGCATAGTTGTGCCCGCTACTGCGTGCTGCGGTACTCCCTGCTAGCTACGTCGTCATGGGCCGCGGGTACATTGGGCTGGCCTGACGAGCGAGTGCGCAAGACGACAGCTGGTGCGACCCCGCCCTACCTCCTGTCTGCCTACCTGTTTTATTGCGTGACGACATACATGCAGAGATTCCAGGGCGACGATGGCGAGGGCTCCGAGTACATCTTCGTGTGCCAGGTACACACGTGCTGCTGTCGGTCGTGCAAGCAAGCGGGCGCCGCCGACGGATGGAGCGGAGGCCCACCGGCCCAGCCGCAGCCGGGCGGACAGTTGCTTTGCGTGTCAGTGACCCGGGGTGGCGTCTCTGCACAGAGATAATAGCACTTGATGAGGTACAGCGAGCGCGACTCGCCGTAATGTAACGTAAGGAGTTAGCTAGCTAGTGTTATCTGTAGGGCCGGAGGCCCCGTCGCGCAGGCAGGGTGATCAGCAGGGCCAGAGCCCCCTACCTAGGCGCCCTGTCGCCGAGTCTCTGCACCCCCATGATAGATGAGACGGGGTGCAGGCGACAGCAGGAGCAAGGCCCCGAGCAACCCCGAGCACACCCGCCTGCGCCTCCCAGCCCTCCTCCCGTGCGCCTCCCTGCCCCCCACCTACATGCACACGCACGCAGACGTCCGCCAACGCCCCCACCAGCGGCTACGGCTGGTCCTACCCCGCCAACGCCGGCTTCGCCAACGCGCCCTACTCGATGCACGTGTACGACGACGGCCGCATGGCGCTGCTCAACCGCGACGGCAAGCCCTCGTGGACCAACTACCCGGGTGCGTGCTCGAGCAGGCTATGAGGGGGCCGCTGGCTGCTTCCGGCGGCCAGGCTAGCCAAGCCAGCATGGACCAGGGAGCGCGCCGGTTGGGTTCATCCATCCACAGTCCGCGTTGTGCGGGCGGGCGAGCGGAGGGGCGGCGGCGCGGTCCATCCGCCTCTGGCGACGGGGCGTGGGAGCTGGCACCCACCGACCTACCGCCGGCCCTCCGTCATCAGTACGCGGAGCCCGCCCTGCCTCACAGCTCGCTCGCTGCCCGCCGGCTCGCTGCTGGCCTTGCCTGCGGCGCTGCGTGCAGCTGCCATCGTGGCAGCGGCGCTCGCTTCCCAACTCACGCCCTTCCGCCCCTGCCTGCCTGCCTGCCTGCTGTGCAGATGGGCCCCTGGTCCGCACCACGGACGCGGCGCAGGCCTGCACCGGGTACTTCCTGTCCGACTGCCCCAAGCGCTGCGGCCTGCTCGCGGGCACGACCAGCAACGAAGACACCTACTGCAACCGTAAGCCGCGCGATGTTGTGTTTCTAGCAATCTATGACCGGTACTATGAGCAGTGCGCGCTTGGCAGCGCCTGCTCAAGGCGCGCGCCAGCTACCAAGCAGCCTCGCACTACCTGGCGGCGACGCTCGCGCCTGCGCCTGCGCGCTACTACTCCGGGCACACGTGCGCGCCTAGCTACCCGTCTCCTGTGTCTCTTGCGGCTGCCCCCCTGCCACCCATCCAGGCCTGTGGTCCCCCAGCCGCAACTACTACCTGATCATGCAGATGGACGGCAACCTGGTGAGCCGGGGTTGCCTGACATGACTTATTACGTCGTCATACGTGCGTCATTGAAAAGCAGATGCGAACCCTAGCTACATAGGAGGACGGATCGCTTCGGGTGCCATGGACCGCAAGCCAGCCAACTGGTGAAGCTGCTGGCGTCTGCTCGACGGACTGTGCCCTGGAGATATGTAGATAGACAGCAGGCAGGGGTTGCCGGGCCTCACCTGCACCCGCACTCCGCTGGCACGCCGGCACAGCAGCTCGGCAGGCAACAGTGGCTAGGCACATAGGCATGAGCGCTTTACGGCGGCGGCGGGACCACAAAAGGAGGCTGAGCATGACGTGGCTCTGCGCGCGCCGCAGTCCGCCGGCCCTGCCAGGTCGTGCATCCCATGCCGCCAACCGCAACGGCCCGCGTAACATCGCTGCTCCCGACCCCCCTCGCGCCCGAACCCATCTCTCCCGACCCCCGCGCTCTCGACCCCCCTCGCGCCGGACCCCTCGCGCCCGACCCCCACGACCTACCCCGACGCCCTCGTAGCCCTCGCTCCCGAACTCCTCGATCCCTACCTGCCGCAGGTGCTGTACAAGTACAACGCCACCACGGGCGCATCCACAGCCACCTGGAGCATCAACTGGAGCGTGCCCGACAACCCGCGCAACTTCCGCCTCTACCTCACCGACCAGGGCACGTGGTACGTGGAGGGCTTGCGAGGCCCCGCCGGCGCAACCACCACGTACAGCTTTTTCTCCAACACGGGGACGCCGGTGTTGGGCAGCGGCTTCATCTACATCGCCAACCAGCAGTCATACAATGCGCCGTTCTACTTCCACGTCTACGACGACGGCTCGTTCGCGCTGCTGAACAAGTACGGCAGGCCGGCATACAGCAACCGCCAAGGTACGTACGGCGGGCGGTTGGTTGCATTGGTTGGTCGGGGTGGAGGGCCTACGTGACACGCACGCACGCTCCAGAGCGTGCAATAGTGACGCGAGGAGAAGCGACAGACCGGCACACAGCGCTTGACCGACCAGACGGAACCACGCACGGCGTGTATGGCCTGCTGCGCCTTGACCATATGTGTGCCGCGCCCCCGTTATCTCTGTTACTGTGCCGTACGTACCATGTGCCGTACTGGATGTGTCCCGCCGTTCGCAGCCTGGCGACCCCAGACCGGCATGATCGATTCGATCAGAAGGTTGTGGGCCGGCTCTCAGGGGGAGCATTCGTGCGCCTTGTACGACTTCCCGCGCCTCTACCCGCCGCCAGCGCGCCAGGTCAAGTGAGTCACGCGCGCGGCCAAGTGTGCGGCGCAGTACGGCACCGGCCGGCGCCAATGAGTGCGGGCGAGGGGCGGCTGTGCGGCAGTAGCTGGATGTCGGGATCTGTGCCGTTCCATGCGCGCGCGCGGCCCTGCATGCAGCTAGGTCATGACGATGGCCCGTGCCTGCCTCGACCTGTATTTGTGTTGCAGGTGCTGGGGCCAGAACGCGGCAGGTGGGTGGTACAGGTGCCGGAATATAGGACGGCGTGCCTTGCTTCCATTCCGCTGGCATCCATCCGCTGCATGGCGGCCACGCACCTTTGGAGCCGCTTGCTCCAGCTGAAGTCGATGCGCCGAGCCCACGCACGCCCTCCCTGACGCACTTCACACCACACCCCACACGTCGAGTCGCATGGGAACTGAAGCCCATGCTCTTTTCTCCTCGTGGCCGCACGCACGCACGCACGCACGCACGCCACCCCCAGGCCAGACGGGCAACGCCAACGCAGCCAACGTCGTCGTGGGCGACGTCAGCAGCGACATGCAGTGCCTGCCGCCCGTGGCGCTGGGGCTCGACCCGGGCACGCAGCAAGCGTACAACCCGCTGTCTGTTGTGCTGGGGGGCTCCCACAGCTGCGCGGTGCTGAGCCCCGGCGGCAAGCTCAAGTGCTGGGGCAGCGACGCCAGGGCCCAGGTGGGAGCCGGCGGGGGGCCGGCGTGACGGACGGCGTCAGGCCGAACGACGGGGCGGGGACGGAGTTACGGTGCGGGCTGTCAGAGACTCTGGCAGAGCCCCTGATGGCCTGGCGCCGTGCACTCCCGTGACCCCGCAGCTGGGCTACGGCACCTCCAATCTGACTCGCGGCGACACGGGGGGCGAGCTTGGGGACAGCCTGCCCCCCGTGTACCTGGGGCTGGGCGTGACTGAAGTGAAACAGGTGCGGGTGCGGGCGCGGCGGCCAGGCTGCCCAGACGTTGGCGCTCGCCCTCGAGCTGCTGCCTGTTGTGGGTGGGCCAGCAGCAGTCTAGGGCATGTAACTCGCGAAGTAATAGTTGGGTGGACCCACGTGAGGGTAGCTAGGCGGCCGTGTGCGCGCAGCGGCGCGGCAGCGGTGGCCGGTAGCCAGCCCGGCAATCAAGGAGGCAGGCATCAGCACAACGCACGCCCGCGCATGGAATCGTCCCCTCCGCCGTGCCCGTGGCTTGCAGGTCGCCGCCGGCCACTCGCACACGTGCGCCATCGTGTACC
>BDDC01001047.1:2396-13166 GCA_001662425.1 Chlamydomonas sphaeroides | reverse complement strand
CGCCCCCGCAGCCGCCTCTCCCGCCGCGCCCCTCACCGCCGCCCCCGCCGTCACCCCCGTCGCCGCTTCCGTCGTCGCCGAACCCTCCCCCTCCGTCACCCCGTCCGCTGTTGCCCCCGTCGCCGCCGTCGCCACCCCCACCAGCGCCGCCACCGCCGCCCCCTCCATCCCCCGCACCTCCGTCGCCTTCCCCGAAGCCGCCCCTCCCACCGCCTCCTCTTCCCTCGCCCCTACCACCGCAGCCGCCTGCTCCTCCCTCGCCGCCGCCGCAGCCCCCGGCGCCGCCTTCACCCAGGCCGCCATGTAAGCGCGCTGCTGAGGCACACCCATGCATAGCATACTAGCGAGCGAGCGAGCGTAGCGACACGTGCAAGCAGTAATGGGCCGAGCGTTCGTTCTCGCCCTGCCGGCCAGCTACCGCGTAGGCAGCTCTCGCGCCAGGCGCTATGCGACACGCATGGGGCGCTACGCTCCGTCCTGCCTGCCTATGCCCTGGGCTGCATGGCCGAACTAGCCGAACGAACGACATTATGTCATCCATCTATCTGTGCTGCCCATCTATCCCGCCCCCCGCCCGGCCTGGATGCCCTGCCGCAGTTCCCTTCCCCCCACCGCCGTCTCCCACGGCTGCACGTAAGTTGTGAACGACCAGGGGGGGCAGTACAAGTACGACAGCAGCCTGGTTAGGCGTCGCCGCCGCCGCCTGTTGATCCCACGCATGCTCTGAACCGCCGCTCGCGCCCCTGCCTCCCTCCCTGCTGGACCCCACGCAGCGGGGCCCCTGGTCGCGACCCCCAGTAGCACCAACTGCGTGCTCCCGCGAGCCGTGGGCTGCCCCAGCCTCCCGCCGCCCAGCCCCCGGTGCGGCCTGTACGCGGGGCTTGCCAGCGACGACGACGACGGCTGCAACCGTGAGTCGTCCAAGCAAGGAAGCCTGCGGCGAGCGAGGTGTCAGTTATCGTTCGGCATGTCGCCGGCGGATGCCGTACGCCTGCGTGCCGCCTCCCTTCCGCAAGCGAACGCCCAGCCATCCAGCCTATCCAGCCGTCACCTGGGCGCGCATCCATCTTCTTCACGCAAGCCCCGGCGCCATGCCTTCCCTGCCTCCCTGCTCCCCTGGCCCCCTGGCCCCCTGGCCCCCTGGCCCCCTGCCTCCCCTGCTGCCTCCCTGTCCCCTTGCCTCACCCGCCCACCCTTGTCAGGCGTGTGGGCCCCGGGCCGCGAGTGCTACCTCGTTTTGCGGACCGATGGCAACCTGGTGCGTTGGCGGCTACCCATTTCAGTCGGGAGTTTGACAAGCGGTGTCCCGAGAGCAAACCCGGCAGCGGTCTGCTTCCTTACTCGGGCTGGCGCGCTGCGATGCGCACGCAACGCTTGTGTTCTCGTGCGTGTGTAGTGGGGGCCGGGGCACGTGGCCAGCCGCCCTGGTCCCGGCCCGTATTTCCTTCACGGGCAAGCCAGGCTAAGCCACAGGTCATAGCCGACGGCGTGTGCGCCCAGACCGAGCCTGCGGGCTGAGTCCGCATATGGGCCGGCGCACAGGACCGCCCGGCCTCGCTCGCTGCGGCACAACGCGTCAGTTGCCCCCCGCCGCGCGCCCCCAGCACACCCCGCGTCCCGCCGTCCCTCGCATGTATGCTGCCTACCGGCAACGTCAGGCGCTGTTCAGGGCCGGCCCAAGCGGCGACGCCCTCATCTGGCGCACCGATCACGGCGTGCCCAGGGTGCTCGCCAGCGCAGCCTACTCCACGGTCCTCACGCTGGACGGGCGGCTGGAGGTGGCCGCCAACGACCAGGCGCCGGACGGGCGCATGGCCTGGTCCACGGTGTGGGCGTCCACACGAGCGGCCTCGCTGGGCGAGTCGTGGACGTACGCCCACAACGCGGGGACAGCAGGTAGGAAGGGGGTTGGGATGGCTGGCTGGGTGGGATAGGGCATGTCGCGGTGGAGGGCTGGGTAGCGCTTTCCTGGGAGGTACGGCGCGCCGGCCCCCAGGGCCCCGCGAGCTGCCACGCACTGCAGACCGATGGTTGTGCCGCTCCTTGCGTACTTGCCGCCGGCAGGCGCGCCCTTCTATCTGCACGTACGGAGCGACGGCAGTCTGGAGCTCATCAACGCGGCGGGCGCGGTGGCTTGGAGCACTCGCGCCGGTGAGGACAGCTAGATCGGGTTTCGTTCAGTTGGAGGAGACTCACATCTCGTGCGCAGTTTTGGGAGGGGGGCGGGGCCCGCGGCGAAGTCCCCAAATGGAGGGCCTGGACGGAATTCCGTGTCGTCGCAGATCATGCATGCAGCAGGTGCCATGTGCGGCGTTTCACTGGACGATAGCTAGTCGCCCTCTCTGGCTGGTCGCCGTTCATTGCCGGGCCCGCAGGCCCCTGCGCTACGCTGCCCTGCCCGGGCGACGTCAACGCCGTCTGCAAAGCCTCGAGTGACTTCCTGTCCCAGGACTGCCGCACGTGTAAGGCAGGCTTCGTCAAGAACTCGCTGGGCATCTGCAAAGGTGCGCGGGTTCAATGACGCGACGGAGGGGCAGGACGGAGGGTATCACGCGATGTAGTTTGGACGGTGGCCGGCAAGGGGTGAATCTTGAACCGTGGTTTGTTCGGGTCTGCAGACTGGAGTCTCTGGGATGGGTCTCAAGGAAATCATGGCAGCTCTGTGCCTGGTCCGGGTGCTAAGCCGGAGGACCTACGTCACACATATGGGTGGCATGCACGCAGGCCCCCGAGTCGCAAAGTAGCGCGCTTGCAAGTGATGCACGATCCCGGCAGCCCGTGTGGCTTGGGACGCTTGGGAGACGGATTGGCGCGCGGCAGGGAGGGCTTCCCATGACATCTGGCCACCGGCTCCACTCCACCCGCTGCGTGCCCCCACGTACGCCCACAGACAAGGCCATGGTTCTGGCGTCCTACGACCTCGTGACGAACTACGCGGACTGCCCGGCGGGGAGGGAGCTCGTCTGCCCCGCCCGGTGCGGACTGTACGGCAACGCTTCGACCGACGCCGACGACGGTTGCAACCGTAAGTCACGGTTTGCAAACCATCCACGCTAGCTAAACTGGTTGTGTCTGTGGCTGTCATGCTATGGCGTGTCCTGCCTGACGAGCGAGCGAGAGCACGTGGCGCACGGATCAACACTGTGTCACATCCAGAGGCAGCCGTGACCATGACTCGCTATGCTTGACGACTCGCACACTGCCTTGCTTCCTCGCATATCTATGTGGGCCATGCTGGCGTGGCGTGTGTGCCGCAGGCCTCTGGTCTCCGGGCCGCGCGTTCTTCCTGGTGATGAGGTCCAACGTCATCCTGGTGAGCCGCGTGCACCAGCGTCCGGCACACGTACGGCGGCGCGAGGGAGCGAGGGGCGGTGGAGGCCTGCCCGCTCCCGAGCATGAAGCGGGCCGCGCCCGGCGCTGCCGTACCATCTAGCTGGAACGTAGGCCCGCCCGAGCGATACCCCCGGGCCTGCTGTCCGCCGCACGCGCACAGAGGCCACCGTACCGCGCGCCCGTCTACCGCATCGCAGGCGCTGCGCCGGACGTCCAACCTGGAGACCGCCTGGGACCACCCGAGCAACTGCACAGCCGCCGGAGACGGGCCCTTTGCTGTGCTGCTGCTTGCGGACGGCTCGTGGCGAGTGCAGCAGTACCTGGGCTGGGACGGCGCCAAGGGAGAGCCCATCACCCGGACCTGCCAGGTGTGTGCGGTGCGCGTAGATCAACCGTGCTGCTGCCGCGCCCCTGACCTGGGCTGGTTATTACTCGCACGTGCCCTTCAATTCGATGCTGATACGCCGGCGCGCAGTGCACGCCTTCTTGGCGTGGAGGGCCGGGGGAAAGGGCCCATTCAGCAAGGGTCCCGGGAAGAGGCTCCGTGAGCAGCGGAGACCGCAAATGGCACCGGGCTGTGACATGGGCCGCGAGGGAGGGAGGGCGCACGGTGGGCCTCAGGAATGAGTTGCGTGGAGGGCCGCGGTGGAGGGCCCAGGAGGAGCGAGGCCGGCGGGGGAGGCCCTAGAAACAGCGGAGATTGCCCATGGCAGGGGGCTAGGGGCTGCGACCTGGCCCAGCGTATGTACGTGCGCGTGGTCCTCCAGCGCTGCGCTCTAGTGCACATCTGCCGCCCGGTAGCTTGGCGCCCCGCGACGCACCGCCGGGGGAGGCCGGACGGAGCGCCGCCGGCAGCCGGCCGGGCGTGGATATGTAGAACGTCAGGGCGCACGTCCTCAGCAAGCAAGGAACGCTGGCGCCGCGCGGCCCTGATCGCAGCAGCCAGCGGGGGGTGCAAGCAAGCAACAGCCGGCAGGCAAAAGTGCGGCACGTTCCGTGTTGTTGCCACGCCGCCGGCCCCTGGACTAGGAGCCGCGTGTATGTGTGTGGGTGTGTGGGTGTGCGGCGGCCCCTGGGGCAGGACGACACTGCATCGCGACACGCTGGCGAGCTATCGCCACTGCTGTTTGTGCCCGTTGCTCTGCTGTACATACACACGTGGCCCCAGGTGTCTAGCCAGCAGCCGGGCACGGGCTACAGCTGGTCCTATCCCGCCAATGCCGGCTCCGCCAACGCGCCCTATTCGATGCACGTGTACGACGACGGCCGCATGGCGCTGCTGAACCGCGACGGCAAGCCATCGTGGACCAACTACCCGGGTGCGTGCGTGCCGTTTCGTGGCGGCCTATGTACCCGCGGGGAGCCGTGGTGTGCCTTACGTAGGTGCTCAGCGGGCGGCGGGACACGCCGGGTGCGCAGTGGCCGCCTAGCTAGCTGTGCCGACGCTGCATGTCCTGAATGCAAGGTCCCGCCTGGAGAGGATCGATGCATGACAGGGCTGCGTATGCTGGGATGATGCTGTTCGCCAGCAGCGCCTCGCGCACAAGCTCCTGCGTGCTGCTGGGCACACATCGCCCAGCCATGACCACTCATTTTTCTTACTGTGCGATGCCCGTCGCGCATCGATACCCGGCAGATGGCCCGCTGACCTCGCTCCAAGACGACGCCTGCTCGCCGGTCGTCGACACGGGCTGCCGCCAGCACTGCGCACTGTTCCAGCCGGCCGCCGGCGTGTACGGCCCCTGCTCTCGTGAGCTGGCTGGGCGGTTTCGTTACACACGTTCGCTGCCTTACTTCCGCGCGTGCTCATTGTTGTGCAAAGCACTTACGCGAAGCCCTGTAGCCACGCGTGTGCTGCATGCTCGCTCGCTCGCTGTGCCCGCACGCGATGCACGCGAGCGACGCACGCACGGCCTGCGTGCTGATGGACGGACACGCATGAACACCACACGCACGCGCTGCTGCCGGCCGCAGGCCTCTCGTCTCCCAGCCTCAACTACTTCCTCAGCATGCAGCCGGACGGCAACCTGGTGCGGGGGGCGGGGGGCGGGGGCGGGAGGGCGGCGCAGATCGATCGAGTGCAGCACGGCAGAAATAGAAGTAGAAATAGAGGAACGGCGAGCTTGTCTCGCCGTGATCTAAAGAGGTAGGGCGATCGATTAGGTGGGCGGAGGCCTCCTACGCGCCCTGTCCCCGGGGCTGTCTAGCGCGGCAGCTAGCGTCGGGCAGACGCGCCCAGGCGGTGATGCCAGCAGCCTGCCTGCAATCGATACCAGCCCGCCGTGCTGCCAGCCGGTGATGCAGGCCAGCAGCTAGCCTGGCATGCTGTTGCCGGCCGATGGCGCGGGCTGCTGCCGCGACCCTGGGCGGGCAGCCGTTGCGCCCACAGCCTATCTACGTAGCGCCTCTCGTCCTGCTGCCGAGCGCCACAACCACAACAACCGACGACGGCCCCACGAACGCGCATACGCCTGCCTTAGCTCTGCGACCAAACAGACGTACGGTATGTACGTGATGGCCCGCGGGCCGTGCCTCCCTGACGCACTGGCCCACCGATCCATCCGCGCACACCTCGCTCGCTTCGTGCCGCCCGGCGATCGTCCGTCGCTGCTGCTGCTGCTGCTATGTACGGCAGGTGCTGTATCAAGCTAATCCTGCAGCACCGGGCGGCGGCACCGCCACCTGGGCCGCCGGCGTCTCCAGCCCCACGGCCCGCAACTTCCGGTGAGCGAGCACCACCACAGGCGCTGCGGGGTTCACTCCAAGCACGCGGTACAAGGCATGGCGTACGCACGTGGCGTGATGATTGGGAGCAGCTGCGGTCACGGCCAGCAAGGCTGGCTAGCTGAGTGCGTGGTTTTCACGTCTCGCCGGCACTAGCTAGATGTATGCGTGGCTGCCGGCCGCGCGCACTATTATTCCTGCTGCTGCGATGGATGCCAGCCGGCTGCTGCGCGGCGCCTGCCTGCCTGCCTGCCTGCCTGCAGCATGGAGGTCACGAAGTACGGCACCTGGGCGCTGTACGGCACCACGGGCACACAGACGGAGGCGGTCTTGGTGTTTGCGTCCAACGGCAGCAGCGCCCCCGCAATGGGCGGCAGCTTCACCTACGCCAACAACACGGGGCTGGCTAACGGCCCCTTCGCCTTCCACGTCCTCGACTCTGGCACCATGGTACGACCGACGCAAGCTTGCTTGGGATGGACCGACGGAGGGATCCCCGAGCCGGAACAGTGAGCGTGCCGTAGCTAGCCGAGTGTGCGAGGCCGCCGCAGGTTGCTTGGCGCCCGCCCAGCCGTGGCCAGCCTGCTTTCTTGGGGGCGGGATCACCCGCCGCCTGGCGTGCTGGCCGCTCGCTCCATCATCCGTTGCTCGCTCATGGCTAGCCCCTGCTGCTGCGCTGCCACCGCGCCCGCGCGTCCGGGCGGGGGCGTTGGCGGGGGCGCACGCGCACCTTGAGGCCAAGCGCGATCGATCGAGCAAGTTCTGCAGCGCGGCAAGCTGCTGGACGTCGGGCCGGGCCTGGATTTCCGTTTTTGTTTATTTTTGTAATGTCTCTTTCTCTCTCTCTGGGTAGTCATCCGACTGGGCATGGGCTGAACCGCCTGGCTGCTCGACCACCACGCACGCATCGCACCCGGCTCGTCAATACGCTCATGTGCGGGGCCCGACATGCGTGCGTCGCCAACCCCATTGCATCGATAGCTACGTCGCCTGCTGTACGTGGACATACTGCCGTACCGCATGCGCACGCAGGTCCTCCTGAACCGGTACGGCAACATCGCCTGGACCAGCGTCGCAAGTAAGACGGATGTTTTGCTTGGCGATCTAACTACTGGCAGATTGGATGGAGCTGCCAGCAGCCATAGCGTACGTGCTGGCGTCAGGTGTGGACCCCTTGATACATTTCACCAGGATGCCTGCTGCGTGGCTTCACGCCGCTGCCCGTGCGCCCCCTGCCGCTGTCAGATACCATGCAGCCCGGCATCACTCGGATGTGGAGCGGCTCGCAGGCGGAGCACACGGGCGCCTTCATCCACTACGACCCCTCCACCACCGTCCACCTGCTCAGGTTCGTGCGCGGGTCCGCCGCGGCCAGCATATGTAGCTGTGCATGCGGCCAAGCAAGCTGCTGGAGGCGAGGGCTTCGTACCTGCTGCCTATCTAGCATAGCGCATGTTGCCCCTTGCTGGAGCAAGGCCGCTAGCTACCGCCTGTGTCGGCTGCCCTGCCTGCCTGCTCGCTGCCCACCTTGTCCGTGCCGGCCTGGCCCCACGCAGGTGCTGGGGCGAGAACGCGGCAGGTATGTACTTCCGTTAGCTGCGCGAGCATTTCGCACGCTGCCAACCCGTGTGTGCTTGCTTCATCTGCGGCCATCAAAAGGCGCAGCTCCGGTGCTGCCAAGCAACACCGCTAATCCATCCCGTCGCGCTCGCGTCCGTCACCCTGCCTTATGCGCGCATACATGCCATTCGTTTGCTTGCGTTGACCCACCCGCGCACCTTGTATGCGTCCCGCCATGGCCCCACCAACGCACGCAGGCCAGACGGGCAACGGCAATGCCGCCAACGCCGTCGTGGGCGACACCAGCAGCGAAATGCAGTGCCTGCCGCCCGTGGACATCGGCCACGCCGCAAGCTCCCGGCAGCCGTACTACATCTGGCCGGTGGCGCTGGGTAGCGCGCACACGTGCGCCTTCGTGAGCCCCGACAACGTCATCAAGTGCTGGGGCAGCGACACGAGGGCCCAGGTGGGTACGGTTGGGGACCAGCGGGGCAAAAGGGCGAGCGATGCATCCGGCGAGGGCTTGTGGTGCGCGCGGGCTATCGATCAGAGACCCTGGTCGAACCCCGAACATAGTCGATTTCAACCAAGGGCAACGACGCCGACGGTCGACCACCCTGCAGGGGTCGGGAAGGGACACACCTACCCCAAAAACCCTAAACTCCTGCCTGGGGACATGCGCGTAGGTGGCTCCGGCCCCCCTGTCGCCCGCTGCACCTCTCATTCAATTTTAACCTTGTGAGCCCCTCCCCTTTTCCCTTGCCTACGCGTGGCGCCCATAGCTGGGCTACGGCACCTCCAACCTAACTCGCGGCGACACGGGGGGCGAGCTTGGGGACAGCCTACCCCCCGTAGACCTGGGTCGGGGCGTGATCAGCGTGGATCAGGTGGGTGGTGATGCAGGATCGCACGAATCGTGTGAGCCGCCATGGGCAACGAGCGCCTCGCCTGCCGTGCTTTCGGTTGAGCCTGCCAGCGGTTGATGAGGGCCCAATCAACAGGGCAGTTCCGCCTGCGTCAAGCCTGCTGTTGCCTGGATCGCATGCGTGCATGACTGCTGCCCTACTGGGGCGCTCGTTGCTGGCCCCACCGCGCCGCCGCCCAGATCGCCGCCGGCCACTCGCACACGTGCGCCATCGTGTACACCGACACCCGCGTCAAGTGCTGGGGCTGGAACCGCTTCGGCCAGGCGGGCGCCAGCAACCTGGGCACCGAGCTGGTCGTCAACAACGGGGCGCTGCCGGACATTGTGTTTGGCTACTCGGCCACCGCGCCCAACAACGACTGGACGAAGGGCGTGAGCATGATCTATGCGGGTTACGGCCACACCTGCATCACGCTTGACGACTCGGTCACCGTTCGGTGAGCACAGCGGCGATCTATGGGCTCTTAAGCGACGCCGTGCTGCCGCCCAGCTCGCCCTGAGACCTCCTGTCTACGTACCTTGTTCCGTACGTGGGCAGTTGTGGCGATGTGCCTGCTACGCTTCATTTGTTCCACACGACCCGAACGCGGCCCTGCACAACCCCACACAGGTGTTGGGGCTACAACGCGGCGGGGCAGCTGGGGGTGGGCAGCAACGCCGCCAGCGTGGCGCCAGGCCGCTACCTGCCCGGGGTGGACCTGGGCACAAACGTCAGCCGCGTGGCACGCATGGCGCTGGGCACCAACCACACCTGCGCCGTAATCACGACGCCGTCCGGGACCGACAAGCTCAAGTGCGCGTGCGCCGTGCGCAGGGACGGATGGCGGGGGCCTAAACTGGGCTCGCCGATGTCACCGGCTACATGAACGCCGCGCCGGCACACGGCTAGGTGCCGACGCACGGTCGATTCATTGCCCAGAGCGAGCGCGCGGCGGGTAGTGCTGATGCGGTTTCGGATGCGAGTGTGCGCCGCCCATCACGTGCCTGCTAACGCTGGCTTCCTGCTGGCTCCGGCCCCACAGGTGCTGGGGCGACAACAGCAACGGGCAACTTGGGCTGGGCGACACGGTGTCGCGCGGCCAGTCACCGGCCTCCATGGGCGACGCGCTGCCGTACGTCAACCTCCCATCGGCCACCTTGTACATCTCCGCAGTCTGGTGAGCACATGGCACGTGTTTCCCGTCCCTCGCTCGGGGATGGATGGGTTGGTGAGCCGAAGGGTGCGCTTGTACTTCAGCACCTGCCGCCGCCGCACGCACCGTGCGCCCATGATGCCACGTCAGCCACGCACGTCCTCGCCGCATGCCGCTTCGCTCCCTGCTGATGCCTGCCGCCGCATGCTTGAATGCGAACCCCGCCGCCTGCCCGTGCATCCCGCTGCCCACATGCCAGTGCCGGCGAAGACTTCACGTGCGTGGCGGTGGCGCTCAACACCGGGATGCGCCGGGTGCACTGCTGGGGCTTCGGACCGCGGCTGGGGCTGGGGCTAAACTCCACCGCCACCTGGGGCTCCCGGCCCGAGCACATGGGCAACAGCCTTCCCGCCGTGTCGCTGGGCTCCAGCGTCGCCGCCGTGGGCCTGAACTGCGGCCGCAAGCACGCGTGCGCGCTGCTGCTCAAAGGGAACGTCAACCTCGTCAAGTGCTGGGGCGCCGGCAAGAGCCTGGGCCAGGGACGGGCGGCCGGCGACGACGCGGGCGACGCGGCGGTGGAGATGGGCGAGGCGCTGCCCGCGACCAATCTGATGTGCCTCCCGCCGCCGTTCTGGCCGCCGCCGCCGCCGCCCAGGCCGCCGTGACATAGGGGCGAGCGCACGTGCGTGTCACCTGCTGCAGTGCGGATGCTGCATGGGCCGCTAGGTGCTTGGATGCAGTCCATGCATGCATCATTGTTGGGGGCATCTTGATGCCAGAAGGCGCATCAGTTCCATGCGATCGATGCCTGAAGCATATGCTTACGGAAGTACCATGTAATGTCATGATGTGTGCTTGGGAAATGTGTGGATTTTAGTGCGGTTGCTCCCAGGGGAAAGTCTCCCCTGATTGCTCCATCCCGTACGTAACGTGGGCGCTGCTGTCATGCATGTATGCGTCGATGTCTCGTAGTGTTGGTGTAGGCGCCAGCCGGCGAGTAGAGTCTCAATTGCTTATGGGCACTGCTGCTGGTGTTGCTTCTTGATTCAAAGTGCCTCAGCAGCGGTCTGCGCTGCACGCCAAGGGGCTTGAAAT
>BDDC01001046.1:15473-34804 GCA_001662425.1 Chlamydomonas sphaeroides | reverse complement strand
GGGGAGGGGAGGGGAGGGGAGGGGAGGGCAGGGGAGGGGAGGGGAGGGGAGCCGACAGGCTGCCTATGCTTACGTGGCCGGGGGCCGAGGGGAAGGGGCCCGGGACGGCAGGAACGCTGGAGCGGGTGGGGCCTGGGTTCGGGGCGCAAGAGCGGGGGCCGGCGCACGTCATCGGCCCGCTGCAGCCCAGCGCCCTCCCCTGCCGCGGTAGGACACACGGCACCGATTACCCAAGTCCGGCCCCCGGCTATCCCCGGGGGACATCGCAGCTCCCCACCCGGCGCCCGGCGCCTCAGCACTGGCGGCTGCCCCGCGTTGAGTCGCCGGCAGCCGGCACGACGCGACGAGCCCACCGCCCGCCTGCTGCCCGTGCCCTGATCCCTCCCCGCCTGTTGCGGCGCCCTCCTCCTCCCGTACGCTGTGCGGCTGGGCCCTGCTAGCGACGCCTTGTGTGCCGCTCCATCCCTACCTCATCCCCTCGCCTGCCCCCTGGCCGCAGGGCTCGGACCTGCGCGGCATGCGCGGCGTGTGCGCGGTGGGCGTCATCTTTGCGTACATGGCTTTCCGCAACTTCCTCACCACCCTGACCACCATGCTGGACAAGAGCAAGAAGCAGGGCCAGGGCAAGAAGGGAGGCGCAGGCGGGGGCGCCAAGGGAGGCGCCAAGGCGGGCACTGCCGGCGGCGGCCCGGCGGGCGGCGATGGCAAGGGCAAGGCGGCGTGAGAGGGATTTGCCCGCGCTGGGAGACGCGCTGTAGCGGCGGTGTGGGGCGTGGAGCGGGGAGCTGGCACAGTAGGGTGAAGCGTGGTGGGGGCCCCGGCGGCGGTTGTGCCGTTGCTGTTACTCAATTGTTGCTGTCGGGGGAAGAGGTTGGGTGCTGGCACATTGTTGCGGGGGCGCCACCAGTACTTATGGCCAGAGCCCGTGCCCCGCCTTGCTCGTGCCCCTACCTTGGGTCGCGGGCAGCGCCTGCAACCACTGCGGCCACACGCCCAAGGTTGGGCAGGCAAGGAGGGCGCGGCGGCTAGCGAGTTATTGTTATTGTTAGTGAGGTCACACTGGACGCAATGCAAACATCGCCAGGCTGGCATGGGTCGGTGTCGGGGCAGCCTGCTGGCAGCAATCGTTGTTGCACGGTCGGACGCGAAGGCCACCAGCTGTGTCACTATACGGGCAGGGGGCACGGGGCCGCGTGCCCTAGGGCCTACTACACATGCCAAAGCGAGCACTACGTGCCGCGCCGATGGCCGCTAATGCAAACAGCAGCACAGCATCTTGGGAGCCAGGGACCACGAGGATCACGAGGACCACGAGGTGAATTGCCGTATGCCTCAAACGAAAAGACGTCCACTGTCGGCCCCATGCTTATATGCTATTCTGTTGTTGCCTGTAAAGCTGGGGGCGAAGGCGCGGCATGCGATCTATGTCGAGCAATGGGCGCGGAGGGGGGTTACAAGAACGAGCGGGGGCCGGGCGTCTGTACGAACGACACACGGTTTTCAGCGCTCGGGCTTCAAGTGCCTTCGAGCGCCATCGCCGGCTTACATGAGCTATAGAACACCTAACATTATCCATTTCTGCGACAATCGTGCCCTACGTTGCTTCAGTTGCATTGTCGGCTCGAACTTTGTGCTTTGGAGTCTCCTCACAGCGACTGCCATTACTACTCTCAGCTAGCGTCGTTTTGTCTGTGCGGACTCGACTAGCGCAGGCGCAGAGCGGGGCAGCTCTCTCTGTCTTGCTATCCTCTCTGTTGTCCTCCCCTAGTGCTCCCTTTGCTTCGCGCTTTGCCGGCAACCATGGTTTATGGAGCGCTTGCCGGCAACCAAACGCAGCGGTACCCGCAAATCAAGCAGCATTACACGACGACAAACGAGCACTTTCATGATGAGGTGAATCGCTAGGTAGCACCGTTTATTGTACTGGCTTAGATTTGAGCGGCCTTCACTTCGAGTGCGCGTCGGCTCACATGCCAGCTCCGCCGAGCGAACCGCCAATCTATCAACACGGCATGCTGTCACAATGGCTTGCGTCGGTATATGCATGCCTACGAAGACTGCGGCGCTTGCCGCTGGCCGTTGCTTCCCCCAACCCGTGCCGCCACCTCCATTGCCTGTGTGGCACGCAAGCTCCATAGCGGTGCGCCCACGCCAATTTACCCCCCTCCGCCCCGCGCCCTTCTCCCTGTAGCCCCTAGCGCAGGAGCCCAAGAAGACCTCCACTTTCGGCAAGCTCTATGCAAACAGCACGTACTTCATGGACCGGCGGGTGCAGAGCGCCCCCGCATCCAGGGCACACGTGGCCAGCGGCACCGCCACCCTCAACTTTGGTGAAACCAAGCCCGCCGCGCCGTTGACTTGGTCCGGCAAGCTCTCAGCCGAGACGTACCGGGGCAACGGCACCTTCGAGCTTGCCAACGGTGAGTCACCACGGCACAGGGACGATGGCGCACGGCGGAGGACCCGACGCGCATGCACCTGGGCGCTCGCCGTCGGGCCATGCTAACACGAGATACCCTGCGCACTGCCCCTCAGGCCTGACATACTCGTGGCGCAGCCACAAGCCCGTAAAGCTCATGCCGTACGCGGTACGACGCAGCGGGAAGAGCAAGGGACACATCATCGGGGCCGCCTCGTGCTTGCCATACGGGGCACGGTCGGCAGCCCGCGCATGCCCCCGGTTCGCTCACCGTCTGCGCTCCCTTCTGCGTGCTGCCGTCCGCCACCATCCCTCCTGTTCCTGTCCCAGGCGCTCACCAAGACCGAGTACCAGGACAAGTACGGCAAGGCGGCCGTGGCTGGCGAACACCCGCGCTGGGTGACCGCCCGCGCCCCCTACACCGCCCTGTACACCTCCACGGGGCGCTTCACGGGCGGGCCCAACTGAGGCAGGGCGGCGGGTCTGGCGAAGGGATGGTAGCAGGCCCAACCGGGGGAGAGCGTGGCCGGGGCATGCTGCCGCGGTGCGGTGGGGCCCGGCCCGGTGTGGTGCGTACATTGGCTGGGTCGTTTGGCGGCGGCAGCTGCAGGAGTTGCAGGCAGGTGTAGGGCAGGCACAGTCAGCATCAGAGCACTGAGGGGGCGAGCTGTAGGCGGGGCAGGACAGGCCCAGGAGCTGCTGCTGCTCGCCGCGGCGGAGAATAGAACTGCAGTACAAGGCGTTAGCTAGGTAGCTGGAGTTTGCAGAGTAGCGTCACGTGTGCGTATGGGGTAGCGTTGGCCAGATGGTGGCGCTGGTGGTTGCGGCGCTGGTGGTTGGGGCAGGGGTCAGCGAGATAGGTACTTGCTGCTGGCGGGTGGAGCGCAGGCTGGACGTGTCACTTCACGTGCTGTTGTACAGGCGCCGCTGCCGAGAGGCATGCGCGTACTGCTGCTGGCGGCAGCGGGCGGCGATGTGGTTCGGCGAGCAGCCGGGCCTTTCGGAGCACCATTCATCCAGTGCTGTCTGTTGTAAAATGCAGAGCTCAGAATGCCGTTTTCTCCTTGAGTTGAAGGGTCGCTCGCTGGTCGCCGTCCTCCCGTCTGCCCCGAAGTGTGGCGATGAGCTAGGGCCTGCCACGATCCCTGGCTTGCTAGTCAAGCGCTGTTGGGCAATGCCATGAACGGCCTAGGTCGGCCGGCTCTCCGATGTAAGGAATTCTTCTAGAATTCTTCGGGTCCGTTGGCTTGCCCCTATCCGTAGGAAACCTCCCCAGCTGCGCATGGGTGCATGGCTCGCCCCAAAAAGAGGACACCCAGACCAGACGCACACCGTCGTGCCCCTATAAGGGCGAGCTCACCCCGTTCACATCAATGAGGCACCACAACCAGGAAATTCCCCGGCCGAGCATAACACGCGAAGACATCACAACCACCACAGCGGCGCGTGGGAGTGGGCAGAGCAATATCATGTTGGAGGGCAGATGCGCGGGGATGTTAGCGGGAGCTGCGGGAATGCGGTGATGCGGGGAGCAGGGTGGGGTACGCAACCGCGATGGCCGATGGGGGACCCCCACTCCCCCAGCACTTGCCATGCACCTTTGCCATGCCCTGTTCAAGGTCCCGACGACCGGTACGCCTCGCGCCCCTACGGGGGCGAGCCAACGGCCTTTGCAAACACCCCGGAGGTGACCCTGTCCTAACGGCTAAATGTTATGACGTTATTCTTATCAGACCAGTTCCTGTGTCCTGTTCAGCACGATGCTGCTTGTCGTTTGCCTGCTTATGGCGGTAGCTGAGGGGGGAAGGTGAAACTGAGCTGGGCCGGGCGGCGGAGGCGGCGAAGGGGATGGTAGCGGCCGCCGCAAGCGGCCGCGACACAGCTCGAGCGGCAGCAGCGGCGGCGTGCGTTAGCGGCGGCGTACGTTGGGAGATATGGTCCTGCCGTGGAGGCAGTTCTGGCGGCGAAGTCCGGTCCGTGGGGTGAGGGCACGGAGGTCGGTGTGCCCGAGACCCCTCAAACAGTCCCAGCTATGACCGCATAATGACCGACGGTGTGCGTCTGGTCTGGGTGGCCTCTTTTGGGGCAAGCCATGCACCCATGCGCAGCTGGGGAGGTTTGCGTGTCCGGGCAGGGAGAGGAGAGGTGGGGCAGGGAGGAGGTGCGGTAGACCTCGGAAGTGAATTGGGTCTCGGCCCTGTATGTTTAGGTACATACACGTCACCCAGCGCGAACCTCACACTACTAGCCAGGGTTGCTGTATTGCCGCGAGTCGGCAAGTCGGCCAACATGGCCTTCACATTGCCGCGAGCCCCTGCGGTTGGCGCAAGGCAATCCGCCAAGCATATTAGCTTGTTCTTGAGCGGAAGCTCGGCGCCCCGTGTGCCGGTTCCCTCGTTACAGCCCGCAAGCGGGTCGGCGACAAGGGTGCTCCCGCTGCCGCTGTCTGCACCCAGCGCGAGGAGGCCAATTTTGGCCGCACATAGCTCTGCTGTGTCCTCGGAAGCTCAGCCAAAGCAGCAGGCCGGCACGGATGGGCATGCATCCGCAGCGACGCCCACGACCAGCGAGGGCCTCATGTCCAGCCAGCTGACATGGCCAAGCCGCTCGCACGGCTGCGGTGCCGTCACCACCGCGGACATCGGCTCGCGCGTGACGATATGCGGCTGGGTGGACCGCAACCGCGACATGGGCGGCGTGCAGTTCTTTGACGTTCGGGACCACACCGGCCTGCTGCAGGCGAGCAAGCCTGCGGGCAGAAGGGAGGGGGCGTTGGGGCGGGGAGCTGGCAGTCCGCAAGCGCGGCAGGGGTCGGGGCAAGCCGGGGTGTAATGGGAACAGTGGATGGCCGGGCTCCAGGTGTGGCCACGGCTGCCGCTCCTTGCCAGGGCCCGCAGCCCCCCTGCCCGCTGCCCCAACCCCGCAACCAGCCGACCCCCGCATCTCCCTTGCCACGCCCCGCAGGTCATCTGCGAGCCGCAGTCGGTGCCGGCCGAGGTGTCGCGCGCCGCCTCGCGGCTACGCAACGAGTACGTGGTGTGCGTGCGCGGCACGCTGCGCGCGCGCAAGGACCCCAACCCCAAGCTGCCCACCGGCCAGGTACCGAGCGGGGAAGGCCCAGGGTGGCGCCATCACGGGGTCATCACGCAGGGATATGCGCTGCTGGCCTGTGGCCTGTGGCCGCTCGAACAAGCGGCCGCCCGCCGCCCGGCCGTGATGAGGCTGGGCCCTGCCATCTCGCTACCTCCCCACAACCCGCTGCCCCTTTCCCCGGACTTAACCCTTCCCCTGATCCCCGCCCCGGCCCCGGCTCCGCTCCATCCGCAGCTGGAGGTGCTGGCGGATGGCGTGGACATCCTCAACGTGGTGTCCCGCCCGCTGCCCTTCCCCGTGAGCGAGGCGGAGGAGCAGGAGGCACCCAAGGAGGACACGCGGCTCAAGAACAGGGTGCTGGACCTGCGGTGCGTGGGGAGCAGAGGGTCTCAAGGGGAAGCATGGGGGAAGCAGGCGGTGGGTATGCAAGGCAAGGCAGCGTGGCCCATGGAGTAGGGGCCTCGGGCGCGGGGCAGGGGTGGGCATACAGGGCTGGAGGGGTGAAGGAGGCCGCCGACTGATGGGGCGGGCTGACCACAAAAGCGAAAGTACGACAAGGCAGAACGGTATCCGGCGCTCACGCGTCCAAGAAAACCGAGAGCGTCGGGCAGTGGCAAGCCCGGGGCCCCGCTCCCGCGACCTGGGCCGGGGCCGCGTGGGCGGGGCACAGGCCGGGGGCTGACGTTGGCCTCTGCCCTCCCTCACAGTCCCCTCCCTCCCTCCCGGCCCGTCCCCGCCCCAGGCGGCCCAAGATGGCCGCCAACCTGCGGCTGCGCCACCGCCTGGTCCGCATCATCCGGCAGTACCTGGAGGAGCAGCAGGGCTTCATCGAGGTGGAGACGCCCATACTGACGCGCAGCACGCCCGAGGGCGCGAGGGACTACCTGGTGCCCTCGCGGTAGGGGCCGGGCAGGGGAGGGGCGGGGCTGGGGGGCAAAGGGGAGAGGGGAGAGGTCGGTGAGGAGCGGAGGTCGCGGCGTCGGCTGCGACCTTGCAGTGGTTGGGCTGCTGGGGGCCATGGAGGCCAGCAGCCTCGCTCTCCAGCCGCACCTCCGGCCGCTGCCAGGGCGCTAACGTCCCTCCGCTCCCGCTCAGCCCGCCCTTCCCTCCCCACGCCCCTTTCCCTCCCCCCTCCCCCTCAGCGTGCAACCGGGCGAGTGGTACGCGCTGCCGCAGTCGCCGCAGCTGTTCAAGCAGATGCTCATGGTGGCGGGCATGGACAGGTACTACCAGATCGCGAGGTGCTTCAGGTGAGCGGGGCGGGGGGCAGGGAGGGAGGGGAGGGGAGCGGGGCATGGCGGGGGCCAGGGGTAGGGAGGCGGAGGGAGGTTCGATGGGAGGAGCGCTCGCTGGCCCGCTCCTGCCGCTGTGCCCCGGGCGCCACCGTTCCAGCCCCAGCCCACCGCTCCCCTGGCGCCCGCCGCCTGGCCCCTCCCTCCCTCCGTGCCCCCTCCCTCTGCTCCCCCATTCCCCAGGGACGAGGACCTCCGCGCCGACCGTCAGCCCGAGTTCACGCAGCTGGACCTAGAGGCGGCCTTCATGGACGACGTGGCGCTGCAGAGCATGACGGAGGAGCTGGTGGGCAAGATCTTTCAGCAGGTGCGTGGAAGGGGGAAGGGGGGAAGGGGGGGAAAGGAGGGGAGGTGCAGTGTGAGCAGCGCGCAGGAGAGGTGGAAGGGGGCGCGGGGGAAAGGGAGCTTCAGGCGGGGGGCGCTGCCGGGCTCCTGCAGGCCGAGGGCGGGCTGTGCCCCTCCACGCTGCCCGTCCCTACCTTGTCGAACGCGCTTCACCTCTCCGCCCCTTCCTCGCCGCTGGCCTCCCCTCCCTCCCCTTCGCCCCCCGCCCTCCCTGCTCTCCCCCGCAGCTGCTGGGCGTCACGCTGTCGGCGCCCTTCCCCCGCATGACGTACGCCGAGGCCATGGAGCTGTACGGCTGCGACAAGCCCGACACCCGCTTCGGGCTCACCTTTAAGGACGTGTCGGCTGCGGTGGCGGGCTGCGGCTTCAAGTGAGGCAGGCGTGGGGCAGGGAGTGGGGGCGGGAGAGGGGGCGGCGTGCTGCCGCTGTGGGCCTGCGGCGTACGGCCCGGGCTCGGTGGCCGTGCGGTTGCCGCCCTCCTGCCCTTGCCGGCAGAGGAGCCGAATGGGAAGCACGCAGCGGCCGGCCGCAGCATGCCGCCTTCTGCTGCTGCTGCCGCCGCCACCTGCTGCTGCTGCCGCCGCCGCCTCCTGTTGCAGTGCATGCTTTGCATCGTACGCCAGCTGCAGGGCCCCGGCTTACGCTCGGAGATTTGCAACTAGTTCGTTATGGCCTTGGCACATACCCCAGGGTGTTCTCGTCCGCCGTGTCCGAGGGCGGCTGCGTCAAGGCCATTGTGGTGCCCGACGGCAAGCGCATCTCCAACACCCGCATCAAGCCCAAGGGCGACATCGCCAACGAGGCCGTGGCAGCGGGTGGGGCGGCGGGAGGGCAGGGGGAGGCATGGAGGACGCCCAAGGCTGGGCACGGGGCGGCAACGGAGTGTGGCCTGCGGCCCTGGGCCTGGGCCGCTGGCGGCGGCTGCCAAGCGGCGCTTGCACGGTCTTGACATCCGCCGCGGCCCGTGGCAGCTGTCGAGCTTCCCCTCTGGCCGCTTGCCCCAACCCCCAGGCGCCGCGGGTCTGGCCTCTATCCGCATCGCGGCCGACGGCTCCCTGGACGCGGCCAAGGCCATCAAGGAGGGGCTGGCGGGGCCGGCGGAGGCGGCACTGCTGCAGGCCACCGGAGCGCAGCCGGTGGGTGCGGCCGCCCCCCTCCATCCGGGGGCTCTGCGTCGGCTCCCTTCCCCTGCATGCGCTGTGCCCCTTCCTTCCGATCCGTCGCGGGGGCCGCCTTGCTCATGCCGCCATGCTGCCCTTCCTGCCGCCCTCCTCACTATGCTTCCCCCCTGACCCTCCCTCCCTCCCTGCCCCCAGGGCGACCTGCTGCTGCTGGCTGCGGGCCCGCGGGATGTGGTGGCGCGGGCGCTGGACCGAGTGCGGCAGCTGCTGGGCCGGGAGCTGGGGCTCATACAGGTGGGGGGGAGGCAGGGGAGGGGAGGAGGAAAAGGGTGGGGTGGTGGGTTCTACAGTCCAAGGCGGGGCGGGGGATTGGGCTGGCATGGGGGACGGGGGCTCGGCGAGGGAGCGGCAGCTGGCGGAGCACGGGGCGAGAGGGTCCCCCGTGACAGCCACGGGCCGGCCCTGGGTATTGGTGATACGTCCGTGTGAGTGTGTCCGGGGGTGCGGCTAATGCGACTGCCCCACGGCCCACGGCCCATGGCCCACGGCGGCGTCCCCACAGCAACGCCCCTCACGCGACCCCGGGGGCCATGTAGCGCCGCTGGGCCCGGCATTCCGGCATCCCGTCTCCTGGCGTCCCGCCCCCTGCTGAGCCACCTCCGCATGTGCCCCTCTCCCCCCTGCCTGCCCCTCCTCCCCTCCTCCGATCCTTTCCCCTCCAGCCCGGCTCCCACGCGCTGCTGTGGGTGGTGGACTTCCCCATGTTTGAGTACGTGCCCGAGGAGGGGCGCTACCAGGTGAGGCGTGGGGGAGCGAGGGGGGAAGGGGCGAGGCAGGAAGGGCCACAGGGGCGCAGGCCCTGGCCAGGGGGGCGGGCGCGGTCAACCGGCCCCTGCAGCACCAAGCCCTCGCCCCGCACGCGCCTTCGCAACTGGTGCCGCCCGCGGGCGCATCCTTTCGATGCCTGCCGCCGCCTTCCCCCTCCCCCGCCGCCCTTGATTCCCTGCATCCCTCGGTGCACCGCCCCACGCACCCTTCTCCCCCGCCGCCCCGCAGGCCATCCACCACCCCTTCACCGCGCCCCGGCCGGAGGACTGGTCCACTGGCGACCCCACCCAGGCCCGCGCGCTGGCGTACGACTTGGTGTACAACGGAGTGGAGGTGGGCGGGGCCACAGGAGGGGCGGGGCGGGGTGGGTGGGCGGGAACAGAGGAGGGGCGGGAGAAGGACGCGCAGGGCCTAGCCAGCTGCGGGACGCCAGCCAGTATCAAAGTGCCGCCCGCCCCCGTCCCCGCTCCCCCGCCCCGCTCGCCCCCTGCCCCCAGATCGGCGGTGGCAGTCTGCGCATCTACCGCCGCGACATCCAGCAGAAGGTGTTTGAGCTCATCGGTGAGCCGGGGGCAGGGCAAGGCGGGGCGGGGGCGAGGGGGGGGGTCCGGGCGGGCCGGCAAGGAGCCGGGGAAGCGCAGCCCCTCCTCCCTTCCCTCCCACCCCTGTCCCTCCCTCCCTGCTTCCCCTCCGTCACACCCCCCACCAGGCCTGACGCCCGCCGAGGCGCAGTCCAAGTTTGGCTACCTGCTGGACTGCTTTGAGTACGGCGCCCCGCCCCACGGCGGCCTGGCGCTGGGGCTGGACCGCCTGGCCATGCTGCTGGCGGGCGCGCCCTCCATCCGCGACGTCATCGCCTTCCCCAAGACGACGCAGGCGCAGTGCGCGCTGACGGGTGAGGCGGGCGGGGGCGCAGGGAGGGAGGGAGACAGCACACGATGGAGGGGGTGAGGGTGGTGGAAGAGTGGGAGAGAGGGAGGTGCGGGTGCTGAGCCTGCGCCGCGCCCTGCTGCCGCCTGCCCATGTCGCTGCCGCAGGTGCGCCGGCGGCCGTGGCGGAGAAGCAGCTGGGCGAGCTGTGCATTGCCTCCACGGCGCCGCCCAAGCAGCAGTAGCGTAGGGTGTTGGGCTGCTAGCGGAGCGCTGGGTTGGGGGCGGGGCGGCGGGTGTGGGTATAACGCGCGCTGACGGACTCCGGGTGTGGTGAGGAAGACCATCGTAAGGTATGCTATCGCGCATGGCGAATGGCGATGTTACCGTTCGATGTCTCCTGATTTGCTGAGATAATGCAGTTTGCAGGGCGGAGCGGACATGCAATGCGGCATGTGGGTCGACGCGGTGGGGATTGGGTGCTGCGCTGCTATCGAGGCAGTGGCATCCCTGTAATGTGCTGTGATCAGCGTGGTCGCTTCCGCGTCTCAGTACGAGAGCGAAGCCCCGCGCATGGACACCAAAGCGCGAACAACCAAGCCCGCTTCTGCCCGCTGCAGAAGCTGCACAACGGTGTTCGCCACACAGTACTCAACCTGCCACATATCGCAGCCCTCGCATCATCTCCCGCTTCGGCGCGTTGTCGCACACCGCACTTCGCTTCTTTTAGCGGCAGCTTGTCCCGGCAGCTCGGGGCGCTACTGCGGGCCTGACGCCACCTGGACGCGCCTCCTAGGCCGTGCTGAGGTGCGGCAGGACCAAGCGTGCGCGTCCCGGGCGATGCGGTAGTGTTGTCTTTCTGGCGGCCCTGTGTAACTCCATGCCGCCCGCTTTCCGCAGGCATGTTGGGCAAGACCCTCACTCAGGCGGAGGCCACCATTAGGGATGGGCAAATCGGGCAGCTGAAGGAGTGCAAGGTGCTCGCGGAGGAGGAGGTGGTCGAGCTCGCAGCCAAGTGCAAGGAGCTCCTCCAGCAGGAGCAGAATGTCACCCACGTCCGTGCACCGGTTGTGGTGGTCGGCGATACGCACGGCCAGTTCCACGACCTTATGGAGATTTTCAAGATTGCTGGCCAGGCCCCTGACGCCAACTATCTGTTCCTCGGAGACTATGTCGACCGCGGCTACTACTCGGTGGAAACCGTCTGCACGGTTATCGCGCTCAAAGTGCGCTACCCGAGCCGCATCGTTATGATCCGCGGCAACCACGAGAGCCGGCAGATTACCCAGGTCTATGGCTTCTACGAGGAGTGCCTCCGCAAGTACGGCAGCGCAAAGGTTTGGCAGGTCCTTACGGACTTGTTCGACTACCTGCCCCTGGCAGCCGTCATCGAGAACCAGCTCTTCTGCCCCCACGCCGGCCTGTCCCCGTCCATGGACACGCTGGACCAGATTAACCAAATACACCGCTACGAGGAGGTCCCCCACGAGGGGCCCATGTGTGACCTGCTCTGGTCGGACCCAGACGACCGGATGGGCTGGGGCATCTCGCCCCGCGGTGCCGGCTACACGTACGGGCAGGACATCTCGGAGCACTTCAACCACGTCAACGGGCTCAAGTTCATCATCCGGGCGCATCAGCTGGTGTCGGAGGGCTTCCTGTGGCAGCACGAGGGCGCGGTGGTGACGGTGTTCAGTGCACCGAACTACTGCTACCGCTGCGGCAACAAGGCAGCCATCGTGGACATTGACGAGAACATGAACCACAAAATAATTCAATTTGATCACGCGCCGCCGAAGGGCGCGGGCATCACGGAGGTCAAGCGGTCCGTGCCCGACTACTTCCTCTGAGCGACTGGCGTGGAGCTGGCGGACAGGGTTTGGGCGACACGGGGTTGAAGCAGGGCGGCTGGCGCTGACAGGGCTATGCGAGCAGCGAGCACGGGAACCACAGAGCTGCTGGCATATACGGCTGTGCCGTTGGCCGTGCTGTAGGTTTGAAGTTCCCCGGACTGCACGGCGCTGCGCCACGCTGGGGGTGTATTAGGGGTGCCGCGCGGCGGTGCGGCGACTCAGCCTGCACCCGCTGAGTGCGCTCCGCATGCATGAATGAACACGTACTGCAACATCATTCTTTACTTGCCGGGGGTCGTGGTCGATGGGTGGGTCTCGTTTCTTGTGCTGCTGCGTGCGCGTGTGTGGGCGGCCGCGTTGGTGGGCAGGCGCCCTCTGCGCTGGGCTGCCTGTGGATGCACGTCTTTCGGTGTCAGCGGTGAGGTGTTCCAGAGCGTAGGGCGGTGGAGCAGACTCGTGCGGTGGTGCATGTGGCTCATGACGCTGGCGCGTGCATGCCGTGCAAGACCCACGTCGGTGTGTGGCGCAACCGGACCGGCGGTGTGTGGGCTCCAGTGCATGCTGCGTCAGCGATGCCACTGTAGCGGTTGACGGTCTGGCGCGGAGCGTTGCGAGCGCAGGTAGCTAGTAGTCCGTGGTTGGGCCGGCGTGCACATGCCAAGTCGTGTTCAGAGGCGGCGGCATCTGCATCCCTGTGGTTGGGTTTGGCAGCTGCCGACAGGCAGCTGTAAGCGTTCTGCTATGGCTGAGTATCGTCCATGCGTGCTGACGGCAGCCCAAGAGGGGCCCTGCGTCGGCGGCCACCTATGGCCAGGTACCGATTGAACACGCTGGCGCGTGGACTCGTGCGTAGTGCGCTCAAGTCGACGAGATAACCAGATAGGACCAGCCCTGCCCAGGGAAGCACGCCGCTGCTGGAAAGCCACGGGGCCTGCGTAGGGACACAGCGGGCGCATCCTCACACTGTTCATGGGCCTATCAACCATGGCGCTGCGCGCCCGAAGTGGCGTGTGGTGAGCAGCAGGTGTAGCTAGGGCAACTTGCCCTAGCACATGTTGTCATCAAACGGCAAGCAGCGGCTCATTCCAACGCGCTTCGACCGTTACGCGTATGCTGTCACCTTGCACGTTGGGAGTAGAATGTCAGAAGTAGACGGCCTTTCCTGAGTTCACTTCTGGGCCTATTGCCCCTTAGACTGCCGTACACGCGTGTCTTGTCTGACCGCATACCCTATCCGGTAACCCATGTAGGATCGAGCCTTGATAAACCTCCCCAGCTGCGCATGGGTGCATGGCTCGCCCCCAAAAGAGGCCACCCTTGATGAACGGCGGGAGAGGGGGCAACGGAGAGGAACGGACAGGGGGCACAGCGAGGTCGTTGGGCTCTCCTTGAGCCGCCCGCTTGTTACCAGCCAAGTCGCTGTACACATGCAGGATGGCGCCTAGACAAGTGGCAGCGCCTGGGAGGAAAGGCGAGGCTGGGGGCATCATGGATTACCGATTGGGTGCACAGCAAGTGACGTTGTTGGGGCTCTCCGTCACTTGCCATCTCGATGGTTGCTCCGCATGGATGGCTATGAACGCGTGTGCGTTGCAAAGGGACACACGGAGGCAAAGAACGAGTACATGGGTACGGCAATGCTTCTCGCAGCGGTGCACTAGGAGCGCCGGTTCTGGCAACGTCCCTTCCTCTTAGACCTAGGGCACCTCGTTAACAGCCAAGGTGAGCACAGACTTGCTGCCAAGCACTGCGCGCGATGTGAGCCAGCGGCGGCCAGCGCAATGAAGGCGCTGCGCCTCTTCGCCCAGCAAAACAACTTCTGGAGCTATGCGGACAACGTGGCGCCGCCGGGCCCTGTGCGCCGCGGCGGCAAACCAGCACAAGAGTCGGCGGCTCATGCAGCTGGTGCAGCGCAGCAGCTTTTCCATTCATGCTACAGATGCAGTAGAGCTGTAGAGCATTGCTGCGCGAGTTGCGGCAGCGCGGTCTTGGCGACTTGGGGCTGCGCGCCTCGTGGAGCTCTGGTCGGCGCTGCTACGAACCCCTCTGCAGTACAGATTGAGCCAGAAAGCAGCATAGCACGCAGCAACCGGCGAAGCAGCCGGACGGCACGGGCTCTTCCTCTCATTGGCATCGCGGCTTGGTGCTCAGCCGCTTGCTCTCCCCTGGGCTCCCCCACGCAGAAGGATGGTGCTGAAGACGAACATCTGCCGCTTCAGCGGCCTGAGGATCTACCCTGGCAAGGGTTTGGTGTTCATCCGCACGGATGGCCAGCAGTACCTCTTCCTCAACAAGAAGTGCAAGTCCTACTACCACAACCGCCTCCGGCCCGCCAAGCTGGCGTGGACTGTGATGTACCGGAAGCAGCACAAGAAGGACCAGGTGCGGCCTCTTGGTTGGGGCGTCCTGGGTACCAGGAACGGGTGGCCCGGGCCTGCTTGCCGTGCTCTCGCTGAACCTTGACCGCTGTAGCCCCGGACGCGCCCATGGGGGCCCATGAGCATGGCAGTATTGATCAGCGGTGCCGCTGCTCTCGGCGAGCGGACGTCAGCCAGGAGTGCTGCAGCCAGCGCTGCAGCAGGAGCATGAGCGGTGGAACGGGGCCGCCGGCCTGGCCGCCCCACAGCCGCCTGCATGCCAGGCGCACATGCGATGTGCTACGGCTGCTGCGGCATCAGGTGCTGCGGAGGGGCGGGTGGCGCAGCGGCGAGGAGGGCCCTTGCAGCGGTGTCGCGCTGGAGCAGGGAGCGCTGGCTGGCGGGCTGTGCAGCCCCGCGGCTGCGGCCGCAACACGGCGCAGCAGCAGACAAAGCGGTCCGGACGGTGGGCCTCGGCGCCCTTGTCGCGCAGCCAGAGCAGCGTCAACCCTGGCGGCCAGCTGAGGGCTGGCGGCGAGCTGAGGAGTGATGGCCTGTGCTGTGCCTGTGTTGCCGGCAAGCCAGCAGCACGTGTTGGCCCGCGCCGGACGAGCGCCTTGGCAATGCCCCCGACAGCCAGGCTGCCGCCCGAGCATTTCGCCGGTGGCGGCCCTGTCTGGCGCACACCGATGCAGCAGCGCAGCAGCCTTCCGGCGGCAGCTCCCGGGACACGCACACTGAGCCGGCGGCCAGACGCTGCCGCAACAGCTTCATTCCAGCAGCGCTGGACCGCCCGCTCTCGCCGGGGTCGGCCGCTGGTGCAGCAGCCTAGCGCCGTGTTGTCCGGCCCAGCCGCAGCCCCTCCTACCGTACCTTGCGGCTCCCCTCCGCGCGCCCCTGACCGGTTGTCCTCCCTCCTGCTTCTCCTTCCCCGCCCGGCCCCTCCCTGCAACCCCGCACCGCGCCCGCAGATCAGCGAGGTGCAGAAGAAGAAGCGCCGGACCGCTGCCAAGTCCGCCAACCGCTCCATCGTGGGCACTTCGCTGGAGGTGATCCAGAAGAAGCGCACGGAGAAGCCCGAGGTCCGCCAGGCTAGCCGCGAGGCCGCCGTCCGTGAGGTCAAGGTGCGCAGCCGGGGCCAGGCAGGGAGGCAGCAGTGGGGTCGAGGAAGGGGCAGCAAACGCCTGTATGGTGCTGGGCTGCGGCGGAGGCGAGCGCACGGTCGGGGCCCAGGTGCACTGGGTTTGGCCGGGCAGTGGCGGTGCGCTTGCGCGCTGCATGAGCACGAGTGAGTCGTGGGCGGACTAGTTGCGCACTGCAGCAGGCGGCCCGCTCAGCACGTGGAGCGCAGCGACTTCGGCGAGCTGCGTGTTGCACCGGCCCGCGGCGGCGCCTGCTGAGGCGACGACGCGCAGCAGCAGCTGGCGAGCTGCCCGCAGCAGGCGCATGGCCGGTGGCGGTGGCGACGCAACGCAGCCCCCAGCCTGGCGTATGCTGAAGTCCGCCGTGCCAGCTCGCTCTGCTGCAGCAGCAGCTGCGCAGTCGTCGTTGAGCAGCCGCGCTGTGCCGCTGCACAGAGGGCAACGGCGCGGCGGCGTGATACCATATTGTGGCTGTGGGCCCCTACTGTAGCTGGGTGCCCCCTAATGCCCGCCCATGGGAACAGACCCCTGCAGCAGAGCCGCGGCTTGACCCCTGCCTCCCTCGCCCTGCTCGCTTCGCTCGCCCGCAGGAGCGCATGAAGAAGCAGAAGGCGGACCGCGCCGCCGCCGCCAAGGCCGCTTCCGGCCCCCAGAAGTCCGCCCCCAAGGTGGTGGGCCGCGGCAAGCGCTAAACGTCTCCAACCTTTGGCCTTGGCTGTGAGGGAGGTAGCTGGAGGGTTGCCATCATGTAACGTGTCGCATGGTGCCGAGCGCAGTGCGCAAGTTGTCCTTCCTTCATGGCAACCCCCTCGGCAGCAGCAGCGCGTAGATGCCTCGGCAGCCCGTGAGCAGATTGGCGCAGCAAAGGAAGCTGAGTCCAAAGCCAGCGGCTGGTGCTTTCGTATGCTGGCTGGCGCACGAAGCCTCCTGGCCTGGCAGCCGCCTCACAGGCCAGGATCCCTGGGCTGACTAAACGCCGGTTGGCGAGCAGCCGCAAGTGCAGACGCAGTCGATGGAAGGAGCGGGAAAATGCACACGTCGGACGTATAGAGCAGGCTATCACAAAAGATAGTCACAGGTAAGGTTGCGGCTGCGGCTCTTGTACGGCAGCCCCACCATGTAATAGGCTTTCAATGGCCCTTACCCGGGGAAACCATGGGCCTAAGCTGGGCACACGCTGTACGGCAGCGACAAGGTCCTCCGGATGCTGCTGCTTCCGAGTGCTCCTCTCCCGCGCGCGCAGGTGCGCCACACTCTACTGTGTCGCACATCGGGCACTACCACCGAAACGCGACATTCTGCACCGCAAATGCCAAGCTGACCCTCCTGCGCTCCACCCGCTATGGAGGCATACGTGAAAGAATGCGTCATAGGCTCCGGGTCGTTCGCTATCGTTTGGAAGGCCAAAAATAGCTCCGGAGCGACTGTGGCGATTAAAGAAATTTTAACAGACAGATTGAACCAAAAGCTGAAAGACTCGCTGGAGTCGGAGATAGCCGTCTTATCACGAGTGAAGCACGCGAACATCGTCGGGCTGCTGGAATGCTTCCGGGTAAGAGGAAGCCTGGTCAGGATGTGTGCGATGGCACGTCAGCGAACACGCGGAATAAAGCTGCCGCCGCGCGCCTGCTGAAGGCTTCGTATCATAGCAGCGCCGACACAGGCAGTGCGTCCGGCAACGGCGCGGCGCTCTCAGCAAGGGTTTCTGAGGGAAGCGCGACTTTGGCGCGACTCGCTGCCCGCGACGCACCGACCTGCTGACGCACGCCCACAGGAACCCGGCAAGATATACCTGGTGCTGGAATACTGCGCCGGTGGGGCTGGGCGGTGGCGGGCCCCCGTTAGGAACACGCACGGAATGCAGCAAACGTCAGGCCTGGCCGCGCGCTACGTGCTTGGCCTGTACGCTTCATGCGTTGGGTGCCGACAGAGGGTTCCTCTTGGCTCTTGGGCCTCGGCCGGCCTCTCGCGTGGCCTGCCTCGCCATCCTGCCCCTGCACCCCCGAACACGTGCCGCGCCTTCCTTGCCCCTCAGGCGGCGACCTTGCCGCCCACCTGCGACAGCGGGGGCCCCTCAGCGAGGCCTCCTGCCGCTACCTGCTGCGCCAGCTGGCGGAGGGGCTCAAGGTGCTGCGCCAGCACAACGTCATACACGTGAGCGCAGGCCGCGCGGAGGCAGCAGCACACCGCGCACCGCCCACACAACGGCTGGGGCGACCACCCGGCCCTCTTCTCGAACACCTCACCCCGTGTGCCCACCGCAGTAACCCAGCTTACGGCCTCACGCCCCCGGCCCTCCCTCTCACCGCCTTCTGCCCCCAGCGCGACCTCAAGCCGCAGAACCTGCTGCTCAGCGATGCCGGGCCCTCGCCCACTCTCAAGATCGCGGACTTTGGCTTCGCCCGTTCGCTGCAGCCGGCAGGTGTGCCGCACGCGGGGTTGGGGTGTCGCCCTCTGTCCGTCGTCGGCGCACGTACCAAAGCCAGCAGCGCACCACGCGCGCCCCCCTCCCCACCGCCCACCGCCGCTGCCTTCCCTCCCCCCTTCCCTCCCTTCCGCTGTCGCCGCTGCCTCCGCCAGGCCTGGCCGAGACGCTGTGCGGCTCGCCGCTCTACATGGCGCCCGAGGTGCTGCAGCTGGCACGCTACGACGCCAAGGCCGACCTGTGGAGCGTGGGCACCATACTGTTCGAGCTGCTGGCGGGTGGGGCTGCAGGGATGGGGTTTGGGGGGCTTTGGGAGGGAGGGGCCGGGGAGGGGCACGGGAGCTCGGGGATTCTGGCACGCCAGCAAGGCTAGAGAGCCGTCGGTGTCGCCCGGGCCCTGACGCTGGGCCCCTGCCTTCCTGCCTTTCCCCTGCCCCCACGTCCCCAGGCAAGCCCCCCTTCAGCGGCGCCAACCACCTGCAGCTGGTGGCGGCCATTGAGCGGGGCGAGGCGGCGCTGCCCCCATTGGTGGCGGCGCAGCTCAGCCCGGGCTGCAGGTGGGCACCTGGCGTGGGCAGGACGTGGGGCGAGGGGAGGGGCACGTAGGCATGGCCGGCCAGCAGGGCACGCCGCAGCGGCCCCCGGCCTGCAGCCCCTTCAGGCCCAAGCGGCCGCCCATGCAAAGCCAATGTGCTACTTCCTCAAGCACAAACCCCTCCCCCTCGCCCTCCCATCCAACCGCCCTCGCCCGCAGGCAGCTGCTGCACCAGTTGCTGCGCCGCAACCCCGTGGAGCGCATCTCGTTCGACGAGCTCTTCGCGCACCCCTTCCTGGCCGGCCAGGACGCGTCCACCGCCGTAGTCTGGCCGGCGGGCGCTGCCATCGGCACCGCCAGCTACCAGCCAGTCGACGCCAGCGGCACGCAGCGGCGCCCGCTGTCCACCCCCGTGTCGCACGGCGCGGTGCGCGTACTGGTGCCGCCGTCAGCCCGGCAGCAGGCGGCGGCTGGGGCGGCCGGCTTCAGCCCCGGCGGCGGCCCCGTGCACCCGCTGCTGCAGCGGCCCTCGCCGCCGGCCACGCCGCCGTCCGGCAGCGGCGCCTCGGCAGGCACCGGGCCGCAGTCGGCCGGCGGCGCCTCGCCGCCGCAGCCGCCGGCCGCAGAGGGCCGCAGCGGCGGCGGCGGCGGCGGCATCTGCGTGCGCGAGATCACCCGCTCGCCCTCGCCCCGCATCGTCGCCGCTGCCGCAGCCGTTGCGTCAATGCTGCAGGCAGACGGCGACGCGCCAGCGGCGGCTGCCGCAGGGGCCGGCGATGCGGGCTCCCCGACAGCCCGCCGGCCGCAGGGCGCGCCCCAGGCGGGCTGGGTCCCCGCGGCCGGCCTGAGCCCGCACGCGCTTGCGGCGGCCGCCGGCGGCGGCACCGCCGCCGCAGCGACAGCCGCTGCCGCCGCCGCCGCCGCCCCCGCGAGCGGCCAGCTGGGCGACTCCCTGGACGCCGAGTACGTGGTGGTGGCCTCGCCGGCGGCGCCAGCCCGCCACCCCTACGGCGGCCCCGCGGCGCCAGCGCCCCCAGCGCTGGGGCTCGGCT
>BDDC01001046.1:0-15095 GCA_001662425.1 Chlamydomonas sphaeroides | reverse complement strand
CCCCGCCAGGGCGGGCGGCGGCGCCAGCCGCAGCGGCAGCGGCGGCGGAGCCGCCCTTGCCGCCGCCCCTGCCGCCGCCGCACCGCCCGCGGCCCCAGCGGCCCCGTCGGCCCCCGCAGCCTCCTCAGCGGCCCCCACACCCTGGCAGAACATGCTCTCGCCCATCGCCGCCGCCGCAGCGACGCCTTCCACCACCACGGTCGCCGTCCGGGTGCCGACGACGCCTGGCGGCCCCGCCGCCGAGGCGGCGGCGCCGGGCGGCGGCGAGGCCGAGGGCTCCTCGCCCGGCCTGCCCCGGGTGGTGGCGCTGCTCATGGACCAGGCCCGCAGTCGGGCGCACAGCCTCATGGACGTGGAGGCGGAGGACAGGCAGCTGGCGGCGGGCATGGCGCCGGCGGCGCCGCCGGCGCCAGGGCTGGCGGAGGAGGCAGCCGCCACGGTGGGCACACTGCTGGTGGCCTGCAGACTGCTGGCGGCGGCGCTCAGCGCAGGCGCGTCCGCGGGATTAGGCATGGGGCTGGCGGCCAGCGCGGCGCCAGGCGGCGGCGGCGGCGGCGCGCCGGCGGCGGCGGCACAGGGCCAGCCCGATGCGCCTGGCGGCGCGGGGGCGGCGGCGGCGGCGCCCGGCATGGCGGCTCCGCTGGTGGCGGCGGCTCGATCGGCGCTGGCGCTGCTGGAGGAGCTGGAGGCGCACGGCACTCTGCCGCGGGTGAGGGCGGAGGCGCGCGCACTGGCGAACAGGGGCGTGGGGCCCTCCCGGGCGCAGCGCGCGCAGGCTCCCATAACCAGCACACAGCCCGTTGCTTGCCCTGGCTCCAGGTGGCTGACCTCCTTCCCTCACCCTGCCTCCCTGTGCCTGCCGGTGCGCAGCTGCTGGGCTCGACCACGCCCGCCAGCGGCGCCGCCTCCGTCGCCGCCTCCGCCGCGGCCGCCGGGCCGCTGCCGCCCGCCGTGCCCTGCTGCCTGGACTCGCTGCTGGGGGCGGCGGTGGCGGCGGCGCGGGCGGCGGCGGGCGAGGAGCTGCTTGGCCACAGCAGCGGCGCCGCCGAGGGCTACGGCCGGTCGGCGGAGCTGTTGGCCTTCTTGCTGGCGGCGCCCGAGCAGCAGCCGGGGGCCGGCGCAGCGGCCGGGAAGGGCGGCGGCGGCCAGGCCGAGGCGCTGGTGAGGCCGATTGGCGGCGGCTGCCAGCCCCTGAGGGGCGCCTGGGGAGAAGGGGTTGCTCTGGCTGTGCGGTAGATGGGGCGCGAATGGGGGGGCCCCATACCGTGTGTCCGTTTCAGCGGATTCCACCACTGCCTGGCGCCTCGCCTGTCCTCGCACCCACTGTCCACACGAGTCCCGGCCCATTGTCCGTGGCCCCTCCCGTCCGTGCTCCCTCCCGGCCCCATGACACCTCCCCCTGCCCCCCTGCCCTGCCTCCCCCTCCGCACCGCAGCTCGACAGCGTGCGGCCGCCGCTGTGCGCCTCGGACCGCCAGCGCCTGGCGCGATACTACGCCGCCGTGCGCCTGAGGCAGGCCGCCGCCGCCACCGCGCTGGGGCCGCCGCGGCAGCATACGGGCGCGCCGGGCGGCGGCGCGCCCGGGGGCGGCCACCACCACGGCGGGGGCCCATCGCCGATGTCGCTGCACAGATACTACACGGCGCCGCCTGCCCCCGGCCCCCCGGCAGCGCCCCACCACCACCCAGGCCACCACGGCCACCACCATGGGCCCCATGCGGAGCAGCATCGGCGGGCGGGTGTGCCGGGGCAGGCGCCCGGCGGCGGCGCGGGCGGCTTGCCGGCTGGCTACGGCGGCGGCGCCCGCGTGCCCGCGGTGTACTGAAGAGACGGCGGGCAGCAGGGGCGTTGCTGGTTGTGCACGTGGTCGTTGATGCGTTGGGTGGCGGAGCGAGGAGGAGGGAGGAGGAGGGAGGAGGAGGGAGGAGGAGCGGCGGCTCAATGTAGTACAGTGCCGAGCGTGCAGGCGGGGCGACGGCGGGGGAGCGGCAGGCTGTGGTGGCCCGCCGGGGGCCGCCAGAGGCGGCGGCGAGGCGGTGTGTGTGTGGTCTCCTGTGGTGAGAGGGCTCCCGAGGCGCAGGGTGCTGCGTCGGTGGAGCCGCTGTATGTAGCGCTAGCAGCATAGCGAGCCAGTGTACGGTCTGACAGCGGAGCTGTGCCCCGACGATTTTGTTTGGATGGCCGCGCGGGCGCACGGGTTTGGCGTGCTGCCGGCGGCTGCGAAATTTTGACCCGTGTTGCCACTCCGCCCATTCTGTGCGTGTGCAAGTGTGCAAGTGTACATGTCTGCGTGCCTGTGTGTGTGTGTGTTTCGTTGTCGCGAGGCGCGCCAGGAGCGGAGTGCGGAGCGCACGGCCACGGCTCTCATGCGCTGTCCTGGGGTCGTGTATCCTGTTTTGAGTTGCCCAGTTGGGCTGCCGCGTATGATGCCGCAGCGTGTGTTTGTTGCGGGGGTGGGGGTGGGGGTGTACCGTTTGAAGCGGCGGCTGCAACGCAACGCGCTGCCCCACTGAATGGCGGGTGCACGGCGTGTCGGTGCGTGCGGGCCTGCGGCTTCCAAAGCTTTTGGGCCGCTGTTCGTGGAGTCGCCAATGCGGCTGTAGCCTTCCAACAAAGCACCCTGCTGGCTCGAGGGCGAGCGGCGGTGCGAAGTCCGCATGGACGAAAGGCTGGCGGCGGCTGCCGCCGAGGCAATGTGCAATTGCGTTGCTTGCACTGAATAAAAGTTGGCCTCCACGGATCCACCACTCGATCAATGGCCTCCATGGCGCCACCCACGTGCCCCGGCAGGACTCCCATCTGCGATGGCCACGGCGGCAGTGCCTCGGCAGTTCCCCCTCGATACCACGACCCCATCACACCGCCACACCGCCTGTCCACTGCACGCGACCTCATGCCACCCCACAGGAGGTCACCAGCTGCGTCCTCGCCCCAGTCGCCGCAGCCCCGCCAGCATGCACAGCGGGCTTCCCCTCCACCATCGCGCCTCACGCCTTGTCCAGCCTGCCTGCTCCGCTCAGCAGCCTGCCACCGCCAGCACCGCACCACCACCAGCACACCAGTGCCGCCGGCTCGCCCTCAACAGCCCCACCGCCCGGCAGCCGCCCCGCCCCGCGCCACGGCGGCAGCTGCCCCACCGCCCCACCGCCCCCGCCACCGCACTGCAGCGGCCCCACGCCAGCACCACCACCTGCCGCCCGCACGCGTGCAGCAGTGATGATCGAAGGAAGCCGCGAGGGGGCCAGTCGCGAGCGCCTCCGCCCCGCCGCCCGGGGGCCATGCGGCGCAGCCCCCAGGCACACACCCTTGAACCCCACCGCCCCGCCGCCCCCGCCACAACTCTGCTACCGCTACCGCAGCGCCATGCCGCCCAGCACCCCGCCGCAGCCCCCGCAGCCGCAGCCCGGCCGCCCGCAGGCGCAGCCTTGCGAGCGGGGAGCCGCCCGCTGCTGAGGATGAGGATGCGGCCCCTGGCCCTGGCCCTGCTGCTGCTGCTTGGGCGCTGCCGGGCCCAGGGCGTGGCGGTCGGGGTAGCGGAAGCCCTCCTGCCGCCACTGGTGGGTGCCGGGCAGGTGGGGGCTGGGCGCGCCCGGGAAGCGCTCGGGCTGCGGCCCGGGGCGCGGCAGCTGCTCGCGCAGCGTGCCGCGTTGGAGCTGGGGGGGGGAGGGCAGTGGGGGGGACGCCAGCCGTGGAGCCGTGGAGCGGTGGGACGTGTGTGGGGGCGGGCGGGCGTGTTGGTGCGAAGGGGGCGGCAGCTGCCTGCCGCAGGGCTGCTTGGTACTGAGCATCGGCGCAGGGCGGACTGCACGTGCCGCAACACCCTCTCGCTCCCGCCCGGCGTAGCCTTCCCTTACCTTGCCCCGCCGCGTCCGCCGGTCGCCTTTGCCGCAAAGCTCGGCCAGAGAGCTACTGGTGGCGCCAGATACCAGGTGCTGCTCGGTGGCGCAGCGCGGCGAGCAGCTTGGCGCTGATTGTGCTGCACAAGCCCCAGCGCTGTATTGGCGTTGCAGTTGTGTCCCATGCGCATTCGAGCAAGATAGCGCCGAGCAGCATGCCTGGACTGCAGGGACTTGCACGCCGAGCCCGCGTAGCAGCGATGCGGCCGACGACGCTACGGTGCGCTGCATGATGAAGTAGCGCGTAGAGATACAATGCAACAGCGCATGGAGTGAGCGAAGGACGGAGCTTCTACTCGGCCCATGCAGGCCAGAAAGTCGCCGAGACGCGCGCTCTCTGCGACCCTTGACACCTTACGCGTCGCACATCAGACCGCACATATCAGACAACCCGAAACCCGGACAGCATCAGCGAGCCGGTTTATTCGCTGTCGTCGGTCGACAGTTGAACCTCTGTAAGGCCGGAGCCCTGCCTGCCTCGTCCGATCTATCCATTGAAGGGCGCTTAAAGACTGGCAAGTCGCGGGGCGTCCCAGCGGGGGTAGTCGGCGTCCTCGTCAGCGGCGGCAGCCCGCTACAACGCGGGCGCTCCGAACCCACGGCTACTGGACAGTGAAAGCTGTATAGAATGAAGCTGGAGGCCTATATAGCGCGCAGGCGGAGCGATCGGCGCCGACCTGTTCGGCCCTCCTACGCGACATGCACCTCGTCCGAGACGTGCCGAGAAGTCGACGCTGCGCCGTGCTCCCCATGCTCAACTGTTCTTCTTACCTGTCGCTCGCCGCAGAGACGCAAGCAATCATGACGGCGGACGCCAAACCTCCTCTTTTCGTGCTCGTAGTCCCCCCGAAGGCGAGTCCGCGGGGCCTGTTGCCGGGCAAATGTGTCGGGTCCAGTCCTGCGCCCTATTCAGTACCCTGTGCCCTTAGAAGAATCGGCTACAGCCGAACGGTGGGGACGCGGCTATGGCTGAAGCGCATGTACCAGGGGTAGCAGGCGAAGGGGGTGGCAGGCTGGCAGCGAGCGGGTACTCGGTGGCCTGAACGCCTCGAGGCTCAAGCCCAGGGCGGATGCCGCGTGAAGCAGCAGGCTTCACGCAAAGCCCAAACGGCGCTCCCTGCCAACATCCTAGGTCCGGCTGCTTCCCTGCCGATGCCCCGCCCACACGCCCCCACCGTCCCGTGCCCCCTGCAGGTGATCGAGTTCAGCACCTCGGAGTGCCGCAGAGCTCTCAAGGTGTGACCCCAGCTGCAACCCCTCCACCACACGGCAGCACCCCTAGCCCCGCCCCAGCCGCGCACGGAACTGCACCCTGGCTGCTGCACTCCCCCTGCTTGCCGCCGCTGCCGCTGCCGTCACCGCGGCGCGCTCTTTGCGCTGCCCTCAGCTCGCCACTGTCCCCGCGCCCACGCTGCCGCTCCCAACCCTCTCACAACCCCTCCACGCCTCTCGCCATCCTCTCCCCTCATCATTGATCGCAGGAAGAGGAGCTCAAGGCCGAGCTGGCTGCGCTGGTGGCGGCCGCGGGCTCCGGCGCCGGCCCCGGCGGCGAGGGGCGCGAGGTGCTGCAACCGGGCGGTGGCTGCCGGCTGCTGGGCGGCGGAGGGGGCAACACCAGCCTGGCCTCCGTGGGGTCGGCGGTGTGCGTGTTCCAGGGGTGAGCGCGGGGGCCAGGGCGAGGCAGGAAGGCGAGCGGAAAAGGCCGGGTGTGGCTAGCGCTGCCAGCCAGCGTGGGCAAGGGGCTCGTGTCAGGCAGGGGTGCTGGGGCAGGCGTTGGCGGGCCGCGTGGCCTGCGGCTGTGGGGCCTGACGGTGCTGGCACCCTGCGGCAGCAGCGGGGTGCGCGCGCCCTGTGGGCCCCGGCAGGCCACCACAGCGGCCCGTCACCCGCAGGCCACCGCAGCGGCTCGCCTCTCCTCGCAGCCCGCCCTCACCTCGGCCCGCCCACCCCCAACACCACACCCACTACAGGGCGCTCACCAACGCCGCCGCCCTGGCCGAGGCCTACACGCCGGTGCCCGAGGACGAGCCCAGCCCCGCCACCGCACAGTTGTCGGGGGCAGAGGTGGGGCCGGCGTGCGGGGCAGGCACGGGGTGTGGAGTGCTCGGCAGGGTTTTGGAATTGCTACCGGCCCCGGCTCCGCAAGCTGGCTGCCGGAGCCTCCGCACCAGCCGACGCACCGGCCGCTGCCTGAGCCGCCCCTGCCCGTGCTCATGTTGCTCTCCTCGCCCCTCTCCTGCGCCCGGCTGCTGCCTCCGCGCCGCAGCTCATGTGCCACATGTACGCCAAGGTGGGGGTGGAGATGCTGGGGCTGCTGCGTGGCGCCTTCACCTTCGTGCTGTACGAGAGCAAGACGGTGAGCAGCGAGGGGCCGGGGTGGGGATAGGGCGGGGGCTACGGGGTTTGGCAGCCGGCGGCACACGCGCCCATCCGACGCGCAGGGGCCGTGGGCCGCTCGCCGCCACCCCAACATGCCCCCTCGCCACCCCGCACCGCACCGCACCGCACCCGGCGCCCACCCGCCTCCGTCTGCTCGTCCCACCCCTGTGTGCAGAGCCGCGTGCTGGCTGCCCGCGACGGCAGCGGCGTCTGCCCGCTGTTCCAGGTGGGGCCGGGCAGGGGCTGGGTGCGGCTGGGCCGGGCTGGGGCGGAGGTACACGAGCTTCTGGCTCGGTTCGCGAATGACTAGCTCGTTACTCCCTCGGTACATGCCCCCCCAGCCGCCCTCGCCAGGGCATCCTTGCCATGCTAGCGGCCGCAGCTGCAGGCCGGGGCGACGGGGCACCCCCGGCCGCGCCTCCCTCACCGACACCTTGTCCCCGGCCTCCCATCCCATCCCCTCACCTCCCTTCCCCCCCCAGGCGCGCACCCCCGGCGGCAGCCTGGTGCTGTGCTGTAGCGAGGCGCTGCTCAGCGGGGGCGGCTGCACCGACCTGCTGGAGGTCCTGCCGGGTAGGCGCCGGGGGAGGGCAGCGGCAGGGGCACACGGCGACATGGGCGAGGACGGCGGCTAGGTGGGGCCGAAGGCTCTCTGGGTTTCGACAAGGCCCGGCAGGACGCCCCTGCCGCTGCTGAGATCGTCCCGCCGCCCCATGCTGCTGCCCCATGCTGCTGCCCCATGCTGCTGCTGACGGCCAAACCCGTGCCCCCCCCCCAAACACACACACACACACCACCACCCACCCAGGCGAGTACAAGTACGGCTGGAGCGCCACGCCGCGCCTGTACCAGCCCGCCGACCCCGCGCGCGCCTGCCGCCGCTCGCTGGACCACGCCCCGGCACCCCACCACCTGGTGCCGCTCAGCGGGGGCAGCCGCCGCAGCAGCCACGGCGGCGACCCGCCCGCGCCCGGCGCCGGGGGGCAGCCTCGCTCGCGGCGCGGCAGCATAGACGCAGGCCACGGCGGTCAGGGCGGCCCCATGTCGCCGCACCCGCACCGGACGTACGTGGTGAGCGCGGAGGACCCCAACATCAAGAAGGCCAACAAGGCGGCCGCCGCGGCAGCAGCCGCAGCCGCGCCGGCCTCGTCGCCGGTGGCCATCCCGCAGGCCAGGGGCGGCGCCGGCAGGGACCGGCGGTCGTCGATTGACAACCACGGCAGCTGGCGCGGCGGCTCGCAGGGCGCCAGCAGCGCGGGCAGCGCCAAGCTGTCGGCGGTGGCGGGGTCGGCGCCCGGCGGCGGGCTGGGCTCTGTGGGCAAGGGCGGCCGGCGCAGCGGGCGACCCAGCATGGAGGGCCGCACGCCTACCAAGCCGCAGCAGCAGCAGCAGCAGCAGCACCAGCACCCGCAGCAGGCGGCGGCCGCCAAGGCGGTGCCCGTGCCCAACGGCGCAGCCAAGGCCGCGGCCGCGGTCGCCGCGGCGGCGGTGGTGGTTGGCGGCGGCGCGGGCTCCCTGCGGGTGGATGCGCCCGAGTGGAAGCCCACGTGGGCGGCGTCGGCGGGGGCGGCGGCGGCGCCGGTGGCGGTATAGGCTCGCGCTGGCGATAGGCAGGCAAGCAGGCAGGCTGGTTGGGGAGGTTGACGGGGAGCGGCATAGCGGCTGGGCGGGTACTGGAGGCCCCTGGCGGCGGCGGAGGAGAACCCGGGCGCGGCCGGCGGCTAGAGCTCAGCAAAGAGCGCGGTGAGCGGCCTGCATGGTGCGGCGGCGGGGGCTAGGAGTGGCGGCGGTGGGAGGCTGCTGTGGTAAGCGAGGCGGGGCCCCGGTGTGCGGCGGTCAGCGGAGGCTCGCGGCGGATGGGCCGCGTGCCGGAGAGAGAGCGGGAGGGAGCGGCGCGGGGCGCAGGCTGGCCCTGAAGAACAAACACCGACGCCGCGGAGCGCCGTCGGCGCTGTAGTGAGGAGGGCGGCGCTGCTCGGCCCGCATGGGGGTTTTGCTTGAGTTAGCGGCGGCGGTGGCAGCTGTTTGCCTTTGGGCAGTTTTGAGTTGCGTGTGGCCGCATGGTTGCTGCCGCTGATCAGCTGTGAGCTTGTGGCCACTTTTGCTGCAACCTGTGTGCACTGGTGTACGTGTATGTTGTTAGGCCGGAGCGGGGGGCGCTGCGGCACCTGGCGGTCGTGTGGTGGCGGGTGGGGCTACCCGCGTGCGGCCCTGGCGCTGGCCGAGCCCCTCTCCGTTGGCGTGTACGTGTATGTGTACGTGTATCCCCTTGAGAAGATTACTTCTGGTGTACGTTTAGTTACGCATAGTTTTGGGGCGTAGGCCGCTGGCTGCCGCTGGCATGTCGTTGCGGGGGTCGGGACAGGCGCGGCGGTGGCACATGACAGCATGCCGCCCTGCCCGCTGGTGTATGGCACCTCGTGCCATCAGCACGCAGACCAACGAGGCCCCCCAGGGGCGCTGCATCCCTAGCGTAGTACGGCATCGCACCGCACCCGGACCCACCCATCCTTGTAACGCCCGCATCGCACGCACGCGGGGGCCGACACGCTCGCCGCTGCCGCCGCCTCAGCAGCCGCCGCCTCACGGCCGGCGACCCACGGCTGTGCTCCTCCACTCGCGCCCATGCCATGACGCAGCAGCAGCTCCTCGCAGCAGCCAGCGGCCGCACAAGGCCTTCCGCAGCGCCACTAGGGGGCCAGCCGCCGCCGCTCATGCACGCCGGCCCGCGTGCATCGCCGGCCCGCCCCTAGCAGTCGACGGCAGCTGGCAGCCAACGCAAGACCTGAGCCGGCCGGCAAGCAGGCAGCCAATACGAGCCCAGCCGCCACCGCCACGGCGCCCCCGGCCGCACCCTAATACCGGTATGTACATCAAGACCAAGCTTATAATCAATCCAACGCTGCCGCACACCGCACCACCTGCCCCCTGCAGTGCCTGCTCCTGCCCCACAGTCCATGCGCCCGCCGCCCGCCCTCACGCCGTACCGTACGGCACAATGTCCATGCACGAGGGCCCCATCTCAGGGGCCCCCGCCGGCAGCCCCCAGCCGCCCAGCGGCGGCGCCTCAGCCAGCGGCAGCGGCAGCGGCGCCGCCAGCTGCGGCCGCAGCGTGCCGCTGCCCTCGGCCGCGTCCGACACCGGCACCACCCGCTCGTACGGCAGCACGGAGATGCCCTCGCCCGCCCCCTCGTCGCACGAGCCCCCTGGCACCAAGCAGCCCGACGGCGCCGTGACGCCCCCGCCGTCCAGCCTCACGTGCACCTGCGGCCCCGCGGCGCCCTCGAAGCAGCAGCGCGCCACGGCGCCGCCCAGCCACCACCAGGCGCCCTCCTGGCTGCCCGCCGCGGCAGCGGCCGCCTGCGCGGCTGCGTCCGTGACGCGGCACATGACCCTGTCCCCAGGGCCCAGGTGCGGCAGCAGGCAGTCGGCGGTGGCCATCACCGCCTCGCCCGCGGGGCCGTCCAGCCGCACCTGGAAGGGAGCGGGAAAGGGGATGCGGGAGGGGCGGGGCAGGGCGGCTCGGTCGGCGCCGGCGGGCGGGACGCTGGGTGCACGCTGGGCGCGAGGTCGGCGGGGAGGGCAGGTGCGCCGCAGCTTCTTCGGCGCAGAGCGCCAGCCACGCAAGCACCCATGCGCCCCACCCATGGACGCCACACGCCAGCCCAGCCCAGCCCTGCCCCTGCCCCTGCCCCTGCCCCTGCCCCTGCCCCTGCCCCTGCCCCTGCCCCTGCCTGCCAAACACACAACTCAGCCCCCCCAGTCCCCCTCCAGCCCGCCGCACCGTGTACAGCAGGGGGTCGGAGCGGCGGTCGATGGCTGCGATGCGGCCCACCGCCACCTGGCCCGGCCCCAGGTACCAGAACACGGGCTGCTGCAGCAGGAGCCGACGGTCGGAGCCGGGCGGCAGGGAAGATGACGCGGGCGGGGCCGCGAGATCAAAGCGCGAGAACGGCGGCGCCGCGGCGGCCAGCTCGGCCCGGGCGGGCTCCCAGTCGCCAGCAAATACGGAGCGCAGCGGCTCGTGCGCGCGCGGGGCCGGACCGCCGCCACCGCCGACGTCGATCGGCAGCGGCCGCAGCAGCAGCCGCGGCACGGACGGCGCCACGGGCGGCAGCGGCCGCAGCGGGAGCGGCGCCTCCAGCGGCGGCAGCTCCGAGCACAACGCCCGCAGCTGCTGCGCCGCCCCCGCCGCGCCGCCGCCGCCGCCGCCAAGGCCGCCTTCCGCCGGCTGCGACAGGTCCAGCGTCGGCGCCACGCCCGCCGCCCAGCGGCCGCCGCCGCCGCCCGGCGGCCCGCAGCTGCCCGCTCGCCGCAGCTCGCAGCCCAGGCCGCCGCCGCCGCCGCCGCCAGTGGCCCGCGCCAGCCCCTCGCCGTGCCCCTCGCTGCCACCCGAGCCGCAGTCCTCGAGCGGCCACGAGCCGCAGCGGCCGCCCAGAGCCCCCGCCGGCTCCTCGCCATGGCCCACGCCCATGCCCCGGCCCAGGCTGAGCACCTGCGGCAGTGCCTCCTCCTCCAGGCCCCGGCCCTGCGGCTGCGGCGCCTGCTGCTGCTGCTGCTCCCCCGGCCCCGGCCCCGCCTCGCCGCAGCTCGAGGCGGCGGACGCGGGCCGCTCGGGCGGCGTGTTGCCGGCGCCGGGCGCGGCCTCGAGGTTGCCGGATGCCAGGCGGGGGCCGTCCAGGGCCAGGTCATCGGGCCCCGACGCTGCCCAGCCCAGGCCCAGGCAGCCGCCGCGCGCCAGCAGCAGCTCGGCCGCGAGCTGCGCGGTGCTGGGGCGGCGCTGCAGCGAGGAGTCGCTGGGCGAGGGCGGGCTCGCTGCGTGGTGCATGTGCGCGCCGCTGTCGCTGGCGGCCCGCGAGCGCTTGGTGTGCGGCGGCTGCGCGCAGGGCTCGGAGGCGCCCTGGGCCGAGGGCGTGCGCGCGTGCTTGCCGGGCGACGAGGACAGCAGCCGGCAGCTGGCGACGGACGAGAGCGCCGCCAGGCGGCTGGCGGGGGCGGACAGGTCGAGCGGGGCGGACACGGTAGCGGGCGGGCCAGGCCAGGCGGTGAGGCCGGCGCCGCGCGGCGCGGGAGGAGGCGGGGCGGCTGCGGAGGAGGTGCCGGCGGTGGCGGCCGCGTGTGGCGGCGAGGAGCCCGGCAGCGGCGCTGAGGTGGAGGGGCGTGGGGCGGTCAGGGAGGCGGGGAGGGGCGCCAGAGGGGGCGCTGGCGCCGGGGCGCCCCAGCCCAAGCCGTCGGCTGCGCTGATGCCGAGCCTCCGCCGCTGCTGCTCCTCCTCGGCTGACGCGATGCTGGCTGCCAGCGCAGCCGCCAGGGCCGCATCATCGTCGGCGTACGAGGGGTATGCGCTGCCTAGGCCGACGGTAGAGAGCGGCGACGGGGGCAGCAGCGCGGGCGAAGTTCTGCCAGCAGGGGCGGGCCACGGCGCTGGCGCAGCGACGCCCCAGGCTCCAGGAGGCGCTTCGCCATTCTCCGCTAGGCTGGCTGCTATCGCCCGTTGCAGGTCGGCCTGAAAGCTGGCATCGTCTTCGAGCATTTCGATTAACCCTTTCCCCGCCCTGCTTGGTATATGTTCGGCCTGCGACAGATTGCACGGAGATAAGCTTCAGCGCAAAGCATGCTACCGGTAGCGTATGTTCGGTCGCCTTTGGTGCTACACGCGGCGGCGCGTACGCCACGCTGGTCCGGTCGCGCCCGATTCAGGCATGTATAAAAAGGCCAGGCAATGAGGGCGCTAGGCGTGCTGCGACCGTTGCTGGTCAAATGGGTGCAATCACGAATTGGCGCGCATGCGCGAACGCGCGAACGTGGCTTACCTGGGTGGTGCCAAGATCCAGTGGGTCCTGCAGCACTTCAGCTAGGTCCACAGGGGGTATCGCCGTCGCCAGAGGTTCGGCCGAAGTGTGGCAGGCGTAGAAGATCAGGGTCGCCCAACTTCCGTGCCCAGCAGCACACATCTGAGAAAATGTTACAGTGCTAGGGTACTGCACAAATGGTATGGCGAGCGTGAGGCTCCGCAAAACCGCAGCGAATGTACGGGATCGATGCTCCCCCTGGCTGCCCGGACGCGGGCTTTCAGATTCCGCCAGCCAGATGGGTGGGGGACCTGCAAAGGCGACACCGGTACGAGCGCCGACGCAATAGCCTTGGGCCACCAAAGCTGACCTGTGCGCAACTTCCTGGTCCCCGCTGGTTTCACCTGCAAGCTGATCTGGGCGAGTCAGGCCAGGGGATGCGGGGAAGCGGTGGGCCCGCTGGGCAACTGGTGGGGAGGAGCGGAGTTGTGCATCCAGCTCCACGCCCCTGGCACGTCGACGAGGTCACACCTGCCAGGCTGTGACGCGAAGGCCCGAGGCTGGGGCGGTGCGCAGGCGCGTAACTGACGTGTCAGCGCTCAACCGGGCCATGGCTGCCAGGGTGGTCGCCAGGGTCTGGAGAGGCGGCAAGAGGCAGTCGGGAGCCCGCGAGTGGCCTAGTGCTGCGTCCTCCCACTTGACGCCCTGCAACGCGTGCTGCACTCTCACCCAGGGGAGAGTCTCGCCTGCCTGATTTTCACGCCCTTGCCCTTGCCCGGCGATGCAGCGACAGGATGGGTTATCAGCGAAGGGAAGTCGAAAATAGCAGGGCCGACTGCCGGACGAGAGGCCCCGCATGACGCCGGAAGCAGGCGAAGGTGGGGGGCGGCGGGAGGTTACAGATGACTGACACGTGCCGGAACGAGAGTTGGAACCGACGCCACGGAGAAGGAGGTTTCTCTGCCCCGGCCAATTGAAAACGCTGCACGAGCCTATACACTTGCATGTAGCTCGGTGTGGCGCCTGGCCTGAGTGTGGCGAAAGTGCCCTAGAAACACATGACGAGCATTGTCGCGGACTACCGAGCCGCTTCTAGGCACTAGAGACAGATGCCCACGTCCCGGATAACAGCAATGGCCCGGCACGCGCAGCGGTGGCGCATAGCGCTGTGCCTGTGCTGCGGCATTCTCTCCGCCGCGACGGTGGCGGATGCTTCTGACGGACCACATGTAGATGGACTTAATGACGTGGAGAAGGCGCTGGCCCAGCTCTATTGTGGGTCCATCGACCGGGTTCGCATAATCGGTCGCTTCCCTTCTGCGGGCGCCGAGGCTCTCGCAAGCGCAGCCCAGTTCGCCAGAGCATCCATTTCCGTCACTGGATTCTGCCCCATTTCGCAGGGGACTACATGCCTGAAGACCGCGTGCTCAACAACGACGGCTCGGGCCCCGTCACGCCCGTCCCCGGCGAGAGCCACCTTGGCTACAACTTTGCGATGGACCTGCCCGACCGTCTAGCCGGTATCTCGTACCAGGGACCGGCGCTGCGTCTCCGCCTGCTCCTCGAGCGCATCCGTGCGGGTGAGCCAAGCCTGAGCCACCACTCAGCACGCGCAGCTATCCGGCGGGCGGACGCCCCGCCGAGCAAGGCGGGCGCCCCGCCAAGCTGCTGTCACGCGCCGCCCCCAGCCCCGGCACACCCACCACCCACCCGGGGCACGTGCCTACGCTGCTATTCAATCATGCCCTGGTGCCCCCTCCCCGCCCCCTCTCCCTCGCCCCTCCCCCGGCCCCGCGCTTCCCACCGACGTGTGGGCAGCTGCGCCCCACTCCCTCCCCACACACCTCCCGCCGGAACCCACTGTCCCTCCCTCCCACCCCCCCTGCCTCCCTGCCCCCCCCCGTCAGGCGGCGCCATCCGTGTGGGCGCGCTGGGCGGCTCCATCACCGCGGGGGTGGGCACCGGCTGCGGGCCCACCTTCGCCACCACCTACATGGTGCGGCCCCAGGAGGGCTGGGCAGGGCAGGGGAGGCGAGGCGAGGGGAGGAGAGGGGACGGGGCCGGCGAGCAAAGGAAAGGGGCGCGCTGGCTGCGTGTCGGCGCAGGCCCGCAGCGGCGGCCCGCAGCGTCCTCACCTCATGGCGCGGCCCGTCGGGCAGGGGTGTGGCGAGTGCGTGAGTCATGCCGTCATGTGCCGCCATGGTGATCCGGCGCGCCCCGCCGCCGCCGCCGCCGCCGCCCGCCACCGCAGGGGCACTACACCCGCTGGCTCAACGCCGCCATGCCGCCCAACGTCAGCAGCGCCAGCAGCAGCAGCAGCAGCACCGGCGGCGGCGGGGCCGCGCACCGGCGGCTTCTGGCGGGGAGCGGCAGCGGGCGGGGGCTGGCGGCGGCAGTGGGGGCGGAGGGGGCAGGGGCTGGCGGCGAGGGTGGCGGGGGCGAGGCCGAGCTAGGTGAGGCGGCGCTGCTGCGGCTGCTGGAGGCCGAGGAGGCGCGGCTGCAGGCGAGGCGGCGGGGCATGGGCAGGCGGCGCAGCCTCGCGCACCAGCAGCAGCAGCAGCAGCAGCAGCAGCAGCAGCAGGACGGCGGCGGCGGCGTGCAGGAAGGCCTGGCGGGCCTGGGCGGCGGCGGCTGGCTGGAGGGCGAGGAGGGGCAGGGGCTGGGGCCGGGCGAGGAGGCGCCGCGGCGGTGGGCGGCCGAGGAGGCGGGCGAGTCCGAGTCTGAGTCCGGCTCCAAGTCGAGCAAGCACAAGATGTTCAATGGCGCAGTGCCGGGTGCGGGGGCGGGAGGGGGCCGCGGCGCGGAGTGCAACATGCGGGCATGCGGGGCAGCATGCGGGGCAACCGATGATGTATATCCGCCTGTGAGGTGTGGTAGCAGCAACCTGAGGGCCGGCGGCCGCGCTTGCAGGGCACCCCTCCCCTCCCCTCCCCTCCCTTGCCGCCCCCTCCCACCCCCCCTCCCGCCCCCCCTCCCTCCCGCCCCTCCCTCCCCGCCCCTGCCAGGCACCACCTCCGCCTACATGGCC
>BDDC01001045.1:5660-18661 GCA_001662425.1 Chlamydomonas sphaeroides | reverse complement strand
ATGCTAATCTTCTCTGTATTTTTCCAATTTTATCAGTTGTGCCGAAGCACGTCAAATAATGCAAATTTCGATTACATACACAGCAAAACGTGCACATAAATGCACGCTAAGCGCGCACGCGCGTCTAGTGCTTGCGCCACAAGTTGCCCACCTTGCGGTGCATGGAGCCCTGCTGGGAGCGGTCAAGTCGTGCGTCCGAGTGCACTGGGGGCGCGTCTGCAGCGCGAGGCCAGGCACGGCCAGGCAGGTGCCCCTGCCCTCTTGCCTGGCCCCCAGCTGCCTTCCGCCCGATGTCGCCGTGGGCATGCCGGTGGCGGCGCCCCCGCCTTTGGCCGCCGCGCCGCCCTGCCGACCCCACCCCACCCCCCGCCCCTGCCTGCAAACCTGCGCCTGCCACCGCCTGCCCTTGCCCGAGGTCCTGGTCGTGGCGCCGGCATTGGGGACTGGGCCCAACCCAACCTCGGCTCCCGCATCCGCACACCACGCCTGCCTCTGCCCCCACCCCTGGCCGCGGCTACCACCCGGTGCACTTGCCGCGCTTGGATGCCATTGGTTGCACGCCCGCTTCCCTGTTGCAGGTGCCACCCCCAGGTCTGCGTTATCAAGGTCTAGAGCAGTGCATTGTCTGAATTGCGCAGGAGGAATCGCGACCTAGGGCGTGGGGAGCCATCCATAACCTCTGCGGCCTGCGGCCGCTGGCACCTCTGGCAAGGTGGCTCCAACCGGATTGGGGCAAAGTGCGTACCCCCAAGTCAGTCCTTCATCTAGGCAGCGGCTGCCGCCCCCCTGCGGCTCGGCCCCTGTCCGGAGGTGGCGGCGGCGGCAGCGGCGGGCCTGCCCTGTACCTTCAATATGCGCACCCGCCGGCATCGCCGTCAACACCGTTCAGGGAATCGTACACTACTCGCCCCTGCCACTCGTCCACAAGCACTGACGGGGCGCATTTGCAACAGGGGCGTGATCTCGACCGATTGGATCGAGAAGACCGATGGGTTGATCGGTCCTCTGAGGCCCCGACCAATGGGGTTTCCCTGTTGAGAAGCACGCACGAGCTGGCGCGACCCATGCCGGCGGTAACAAAAACAGACAAGTCAAGAACCTGTATCACTCCTGCAATCCTGCGAACCCGACATTTCATTCAAAACGTTAGTCTGGTGGCCGCAGGGGCCTTGGCCGATGGCCTGCAGCGGCCTAGAAGGATGGCCCCCACACCCTTACAAGCGCCTTGTGCCCCTTGCCACAAACGGGCAAGAGCCCAACGCATGCGCACGTGCTACTTAACAAGCAGACGAATGAAGCGGGCGGCTTGAGGACTTCGGAGGCGGGGGCCTGTGGTGGCATGACGACTCCGAGGGCTGGTCACCAGCACCGTTTCCATCGGTCGGGCGCCCACAACGCGGCACAAGAGCGATTCCATGGACCGGCCAGAAGGGCATGCGGGCCTACCAAGGGCCAGGGAATATAGCACCCCTGTGGCTTCACTGGGCCCAGCCCCACCTCCGACCCTCCGCCCCACTCCTGCTTCTGCCCCCGCGCCTGGCCACGGCCGCCGCGGCCGCACGGGGCACGCCCCCGGCTTCTCCCCCTGTGGCTGCAACGTAGGTTTCCCCGACCGTGGCGCCCGTGACGGCACTGGGCATCCCTTCCCACCAGCCCACCTTACCTTCTCCCGCGGGACTGGGACTCGCAAAGAGGCGCATGCAACGCGTTTCCGCCCTGGGCCTGTCCATGTTTATGGAAAACTAAAGCGAAGTAGAAAAGTACAAGCCTGCGAAAACGAGGATTCACTTCATCCGGTAGCCTGCGGAGAGGGGCGACGACACAGCAGACAAAGGCAAGCAGGCCGCAGGGCCGAAAGAAGTGCAAATGCAGCGGCGGCGACGCACCTGGCGCATAACAGCGCGTTACACAATGCTGACCCGAACAAGTGACATGGCTGCTGCTGGCGCGAGGGAACGGTCCCGCCCACCCCAAACGCGACGGGATGCGAACCTGTGAATTGGGGGTTGGCGGGCAGCCACTTGGTCAGCGGTGGTCAGGATGTGCGGTCGAGTTGCAGGCAAGTGGACGCCGGCGGGACGGCGTGGCCTAAGCTATCCCCGCGCCAGCAGCAGTGTGTGGAGATGCTGTCTGTGGGAGTAATGGGTACAAGGGACGAGGCAAAGGAAATAGAGAACAGAAAGGCGGGCGCGCGCCGTACGCCGCGGGCTGCAACGCTGGGTCGGCCGGGAAAGTCGCTGGGCTGGAAACGCGAAAACGGACGCTGTCTGAGGAGAAACGTAGGCCTGAGTTGTGGATGACGTGGGGTTGCTGACGGAAGGGGTGGGACAGGGTAGCTGTAGGGTAGGCCAGGCGACCGGCCAACGGCTGCTGCTGACAACGCGCTTCACGCACATGAGCACGTACCACGTGGGCACACGGGCATGCCTCCTGGCAGCGTCATCAACCAGCTCATGTCCTGGACGTACGGCTCAAGTGGTGGACAACGAGGAGTTGGGCACGGCCTCTGGCGTCCAACCCCTTGTCGGCGGTTTCGGCCTGCTGCCCCTGCGGCAGCACGTCGTTAGCCGCCACACCAAGCAACGGGAGCCTCGCTTTCACCTGGACAGCCCTCCAGCCGCCCAGCAGGCGCCGTGCGCCGTGGTCCCCAACGAACGCCTGCTGCCTTCCTGACCACCCAATGGACTTATTGCGATCCTGACCGCGCGGGCTGACATTGATCGACGGCCCCCAGCTCGCGCGGCTATTGTGGAGGCCTGCCGACATGCCGAGTGACGGTACCCAGCTAGTTACCCCGTTCAGCCGCCGGCAGCCGGCCAAGAACGTGTTTGTGGGACTGCTGGAGCGGGGGACTAGCGCCGCACTCCCCCCCCCGCCCTCTGCGTTAACCCCCTGCTGCCCACCGCTGGCGCGCCGACGAATCGGCCCGGAGGTGCCCCATGCGCGGCTTCCCTATTGCTGCAGTTCACAATCAGCGATTCTGTCCAGGTCTTCTCCGCGTTTGACGCCTGTGCCGCGGGGTGTTGCCAGGCCCGCGCCGCTGGCATGGCGCGCAGGGCCCCTCGGGGCGAGGCCTCGCGGTCGTCATCGACGGTGCAGGACGGTGTGGGGAAGCTCGACCCCGGCGGCGACTCATGGGACCCGATACAGCACTCATTGGGCCTTCACCCGGCGCGCCATGCTCTAGGCAAGTAACTGGCGACACCCTCGCCTGCTGCCGGCGTGGCTGGCGGCGGCTCGTGCTGTGCGTGCTCGACTCGCTCGCTGCGCGTGCGTGGCGCCGCGGAGTCGCCGCCGCTGCCCAACGCCGTTTACGCAGGGCTGCCGTTGCCCCTCGGCTGCGACGACCTATGCGCCGTGCGGAACCTACGCTAGCTGGTACGCACGCAGCTGCTGACATGGCGGCCGCAGCGGCGCAGATGCGGGCGTGACATGCTCTACGGGCAGGTCGTTGGTGTCTTGCGGGCTGGTTGGGAGCTGGGCGTGCCGGACCCCACCGCACGCGCAACGTTGTGGCTGCAGCACCGCTGCTTTAAAGCCTCTGCTCAAGCAGGAAGGTCACGGAACACGGATGCTAATACCTGAGGATGGCGTGTGACAAATATGGCGCTGCAGTGGCCTGCCTGCATGCTTCAAACATGCGCACCGCAGCAGAGCATGGATGGCCACGGCAGCGTCTGGAAGAGCGTGTTAACAAGGTACGTGGCGACGAAACGACCACAAGAACTGGTGTTTCAAGTTCTCGCTGAAGCATTACGGGAATCAGGACAAGGCGACGTCGCGCGACAAATTGAAGCATAATAAGCGTGTAGCAATCCCACGTTGGTAAACGTTCTGAAATGTGGGGCCGCGAAACGCACCAAAAAACGTACTGTTTTCCCGCGCTCATTGGGTCCGTAAGCTTGGATTTTGTGCATAGTGTACTGTAGACTGATGGCGTGGGCGCGGCTTGTTTTCACCGCTACGACCGGTCGTAACGGGTACCCGTCTCGCTGTTGAAGCCCTGTGACGCCTGGAAAGGCCTGGAATTCGCTCCGAAACTCCGAAACAGCCGATCAGGTTGCAACCACGCAACCACAACCACTGACACGGGATATGCTACACGATATGCTGACATATGTACACATCTCAGAAAGCAGGAAACGTCATGACAACCGGTAGTGCCCACCAGGAACGTGGCGACACAATGGCCACATGTATGATGTCGAATTGTTCTAGCGTCGAGTCCTCAAACGCAAAGACATATGGCAAACTCTCTTGAAAAATGAAGATTTGGGTTGCCGTGCAGCGGCTGCACGGTTAAGAAATCTCTGAAACATGCGGACGTGAGCGCCTGTGAGCGTGTGGCGGCTGGTGCGGCCAGAAGCATCGGTTTCTATCGATCTCGACCGGTGAAGGTTGCATGACGTGCGTGTTGATAAGCTGATGTTCTGGATACGGCTTGTTGTGACGGTCGCAGTCCGTTTTGCTTCCGAAACTGTAGTACGCCTGCTTGAACTCACTTTCGAAACCGCCGCATGTCTAAACGAAACCGCCGCATGTCTTTCACAGCTGATCGTATGGTTGCCAACTACAGTCACCCACATATTGGCCATGCTGAACTTCGTCCTTACCTTAGAAACTCGGTGCACGCGACAGCTGTTTCCGCGAGGAGAAGCCCAAGCATCGCCACGTGCGCTTTGCTTTCGGTCTTCATACCCCCAAAACGCAAATCCGATCGAACGCCACACAGGAGGACATTTGGAAGGGCCACGCTGGTGCCGGCGCTCTATCTCTCCTGCGTTGCGGATGACCAGTGCCCAACAAGCCCAACTAACAAGCCGTGGCTGGGCCGTGCGTGGGGAAGTGCTGGGTGCCCTCGCAGCGGGCGGTATGCCAGCTGGCTGCAGCCAGGCAGGCGCCTAGGTTAGGTGCACCTTCCCCATATAGCCTGACACTGCGTACAAACCCTCCGTCCCCGCCTCTGCTCTTATGGGAGACCCTATAGCGATGCCAGAGAGCGTGGTGTACTGTCATCCAGGATGTCAGTATGATCCATACGCTCCAGTGCAGACTGGAGCAAAGCCCAGCGCCACCCGGAAGGAGCTCGGTTCCCGGCCCAGTCTCTGGTGTGTCTCGTCGACCACCAGGCACGCCTGGTGCATGTCCAACCAAGCCCTGCGCCCTCCTCTGCAGCTCGTTGCGACTATCGTTGCCGCTGGCCGCGGGGTTGGGAATCCCCCAATGGGGGTCTGCACCCCCATCAAGTGCCCCTGGCCGCTGCATGCTACGGAGCGAGGCTTCTCACCGCCACATACCCAGCCGCATGGCTGGCCTAAGAGGCACCTCACATCCCCCTGCCCCTCAATATCACGGCGGCAGCCTATCTACACAAAAAGCACCAACGGCGAGAGAGAGGCGTTGTGCCTTCCGTTTCCGATGCGCTGCTGGCCTAGACGAAAGTGCACTGAGTTGTCGCGTGCCAACGCATAACGCGGCATAACCAACCCAGCAGGAGAAGCGCTGGCGTGGCCGACCGACCCCTATGCGCGAGCACGTGGGGCGGGTGCACCACGCGCTGTCTTGCTATGGCTGTGTGCTGCCCATGCTAGAGCGTTGCCGGGGTGCAGCTGTAATCGATCTGTACATTGTCACAGACCGTGAGGGTAGGAGGCATGCATGCGATGGGCCTCTCGAAAGGGCTACCGAGCATAGGTATGATTGTTGCTCTTTGGTTGCATTTGCAGCAGGATGTGAGCGTATGCACGTAACGAACGAGAACTCTACCTCGCCTACCTTGCTTATGTATGATTGCTCTGACAGATGGTAACCAGCAGTGGTGCGCGTGCAATATGCACGTAAGCGCACTTGTAAACTGAAACGCTGGGCCATGGTAGCGTGATAAAGTACGTGCACGAGGTACGTGTCGAAGGGACGGCCACATGATTACGCAGGATGCTTTCGGGGTGCATTTTGGCCGGTCGCCGCACCAGCCGCCATGCACTCGCGTCTGGATGCATGTTCTAGGAAGTTCTCAAGCGTGTAGCCGCTGCACGGCATCCTTCATGTTGATACCTCCAGCCAGCGGCCTGGCCTTACTTATCGATCCTTGCGTTCAAAGACTTCGTGCTTACATTCTAAAACATTTGTCGGTTTCTACCAATGTCGCCCAGTCAAGCTTGATTATGTGCATTCTGACGTGCGGATTCGAGCGTGAGGCGCTGGTGTGTCAGACCGAAACGCATCACTCTAGCATTGGGTTTCACCAAGCTCACCAGATCCATGGGCTTGCAGTATGCATCCTCATATGCTGTTGTCCTATTTGCGTTTTGTTGTGACGCCCGTAACCCGTCAGACTCCTGCGTGAAACGCTGTGACGCCTGGAATTCGCTCTGGAAACCGCCACATTAGCCAGTCGTCTGATTTGTCACAATTACGGCAAGCTACATCGCTGGGAGCATTCCAATTGTGCGCCACTCTTTTGAATTAAATAGATGATGCGGCGACAAGCCTCTGTCGCAATTTCAACCGCAATCATGGCGCCCAGAGTGCTGCCGTCGGCGGCGCTTGCGACGATGCTATTCGCAACAACAGTCCTATGCAGCTTCAATCTTGGCCACGCTCAGATGACCTTTCAAAAATGGCTCGTGGCCGGCGTGTCACCGGATGTTGCCACAACACTTGGCCTGAAACCCGACGGTACCGTGCTCACTGCGTCGGGAGCCCGCGTCAACGTCACAGCATTGCTCGGTCGCAAAGTGCAGTGCAGTGGCAAGCTGTGCACCGACCTGCAGCAGGTGTGTCCGGCAACTGGTGCCACGTCGCCACATGTTTTGAACACACCGTGTCCACGCGAGCTGCCACAGCGGCCGTTTCTTTGCCTCAAATTGCATATCACACCATCTTTCCGCGTCACTCCCTCGCAGTACTCGCAATCATCGACCATGCTGTCCTCGATGGCTACCCTTGGCCGGCGGCGCAACATCTTACTTGACTGGTTGTTGGGGTCGTCCTCACCGCCGCCATCACCTAAATCCTCCCCGCCCCCACGGCCACCCTCTCCGCCACCGTCGCCCCCGCCCAGCCCGGCCCCGCGGCCTCCGTCTCCACCGCCGTCACCCCCGCCCTCGCCCTCTCGCTCGCCTAGCTCGCCGCCCCCCCTTCCCCGTCCGCCTTCTCCCCCCCCTTCACCATCGCCACCCTCTCCTCCACCTCCGCCGTCCCCGCCCAGCCCGCCGCCATTCCCTCCTCGTCCGCCCAAGGCACCCCTCTCTGTGGCCGACCTCAACGCCATCCGCCTGCTCTGGGCTCCCAAGATTGCCAACACGCTGGCCGGACAGCTGTACGACCCCTCCGACAGGGACTGGGCCGGCGTCGTTTCACTGTGCCGCACGGTCTTTACATCGGAGAAGCGGTGAGCGGGATCTACAGGGCGTTGAGCGGCATAGCATGGATGGACCGGGGTCGGGACCCAGGGCATAGGGCGCAGGGCATGGCACTTAGCCAAGCCTGTGCAATCGGCTCGGCGTGAACCCCTCCCGCCCTCCCCTCCCCTCCCACCCCTCCTCCGTCCTTGACCCCCAGCGTTGCCAGCTCCTTCATCCGCGCCGCCTTCCACGACGGCCTGGCTGTGGATGTCAGCGCCTGCCCGGGCCCCGACTGCGGCGGACTGGATGCGTCACTGCTGCTGACCGAGGAGGAGCTGATCCGCAACGAAGCGTAAGCCGCAGTCAAGATGTGCGGAGGCGGGAGGGGGTGGCCGGGCGACCTAAATTGCTGCATGTGCTCAGATACCATAAGCATGCCTTGTTGCTTGTGCCGTACACGTAGTCATGCCGTACCTCCCTGCCATACGACAGTGCGAGCACGAATTATACGGCCGTCGTGGCGCGCGTGGCCAAGAAGATCGCTGCCTACTACGACATTAGCATCGCCGACACCCTGGCGGTGGGTAGTGGGCGGGAGGGTGAAGGGAGTGGCGGCGATGGGGTCAGGGTCTGCCATGGGATTCGCCCCCCATCCATCAAACCTCCAACGCAGCCACACGTCTCTTGTCCTGAACCGCTCATTTACATCCACTGTGCGTGCCGGTCACCACAGGTGTGCGCTGCCGTGGCCACGGACGTGCTCAGCAACGGCCGCCACAAGATCCTGCCAGGCGACGGCCGCAAGGTGTGGGGGGTCCGGGGAGGTGCAAAAGACCGCCAGGCGTGGTGCATGCGTGTGGAGGCTGTCTTGCGGTTCTGGGGGTCGTCACGTACATCATCAACCCCGCGCCTCATGTCGCGCCTGACCAAATCCCACCCCTCCTCGGCGCCTGTCCAGGTCATGTATGTGGGTCGGCTGGACTCTCTGCGCCCAGTATCGCCCGGCCAGCTGCCATCCGCAACCATTGACATTAAGGCCTTCCACAGCTTCTGGACGGTGGGGCGACTGGCCGCTGCAGTTGGTTAGGGGGGTGGGGGATGGGGCCACAGGCTCCCTCAGTGTATACGGCATGTACCATGAGTCAAGTTTGTTGCAGCTTGGGTGGACTAACAATTCCACTCCAATCCTACCCGCCCGCTGCTCCCAACCCGCAGGCCCGCGGCATCACAATGAACGAGGCGGTGGCGCTCATGGGCTCGCACGGGCTCATTGACAAGCAGGTATGCAGCAGTATGAGCGATGCGGGGCTGTGCTCCAGGGTGGGACGCAGAAGGGCTCCGCGGGTGTGCTGGCGAGGGCGGGTAGCCATGTCGAACGCGGGGCGGGCGGTGCAGGGTTGAACGTGTTACACACCACGCTGCCTTACGGACGCCGCACACCTCATTCGACCCCCTCCTCCCCGCCCCAGGGCTGCTTCACGGGCCCCAGCAGCAAGGACTACTGCGACCCCACTAAGCAGGACTGCAGCAACGTGCGCATGTTCAGGTGAGGGGGCCGGGATAGGGCAGGGCGTGCGAAGGCGTGCGTAGGGCAGGACTGGGGATGGACGGGTACCCAGTGGCCCTGCTGGATCTGCGTTGCCATGCTGACGTGCTTAAACCCGTCTTCCCCTCCCGCTTCAATACAGGTGGGAGAACCACTACTTCAAGGACATCTGCACGCCCACGCTCAAGGTGCGCGGCAGGTGTCATCGCGTGACGTCGTGGGCTGTGATGCTGTTGGGTAGCTGTATCTGCTGTCATTTGCATCTGCCTCCAAAGCGGCCGTGTGCTAACACAGCCGCCGCTGCATCCCGCCCACCGCCACCTCCAGGTCACGCCAGTGGCTCCGGGCCAGCGCCAGCCCATGGACACGCCCATCTTTGGCATGACCGAGGCTGAGCTGAAAGCAGAGGCCAACATGGAGACCTGCAAGGTGGGCGGTAGGGAAGGAAGGACAATGGATTACTGCCTGCGCGCTGGGGATCGGGCCGTGGATGCCGTGGGGTCATGGATGATGATGATGATGCTCCCGGACCACAGCGCCTTCTTCCACTCCTGCCCGCACCGCTGCCCTGCGCTGCTACCTGCCCAACCTGATTCCCGCGGCCCCGCCAATCCCTGCTCGCGGTCACGCAGTTCACAAGCCGCGACTTCCGCCTGGCCGCCATCAACGAGCTGCGGCTTCAGCAGTACGGCCTCAAGCCTGCGGTTGTGGAGCCGGCAGAGACGCTCAAGGTGGGCGGTGGCCAATGGACAGGAGCCTTTCCATCGTCGCAACGGTTTCGTCGTCGCAACGTCTGCTACATGGCCAGCGGTCCACCGCCATGCTGACTGCCGCTCCCGCCCACACACCGCTCGCTACACTCTGCCCCCGTGCAGGTTACCTGGGACAACCGCAACTGCACACGTGCTGCTCTCGCAGGCGTGTTCTCAGCCAACTGTCCCCACGTCAACGAGTGGTTCTACACGCCCAACGACGCCCTCATAGGGATTGCATGCCAGGTGCGTACTGGCATGCCCTGTCCCGCATGTACGTTGGGTCTGGTGGGGTGGGACGACCCTACCACACGACGAACGGCACCGCCACGGCACCACAGTGACACGTAGAGCGACCGTGAAACGGAGAGTGAAGAAGGTTGCTTCACACACGTTCCATGTGACATGTGCTTTTGTTGCTTGTGATGAGACCTACCGACAGCCTGCCATCACAGTGGAGTCCTGTTCCTCAGTTACTTCTCCGCACGGGTCGGCCCACCTACCTACCCGTCCGCGTGTGTATTTCGCCAACACCTCACATACCATCACGCACTCCGCCCCGCCCCTCGCTGCCGCACCACAGGGTGGTGGTCCCACTGACGCGCACAAAGCCATTGGCAGCGCTGCGCGCATGTGCCTCAGCCAGAGCACGTGAGTAAAGCGGTTGGGAGCGAGCTGAGCGGAGCGAGGGCCTACCATTGAAAATCACCGTCGTCGCCACATCGTCATGCATGAAACAACCTTCATGAACTCCCTTCCCTGGCTCTGCTTCACCCCCGTACAGCTGGGACGTGCTCTTCACAAGCGGCTACCTCAAGATGGTGACGAACAACGCAACCTTCTCGCCCATCGCCACAGCCAGGTGCGTGGGACTGGCTGGCTCACTTTGTTACCAGGCTTGGCGCCGCATTTGAATGCTGCTCACGCACACGGCCCCGCCCAGCCAAATGCCCGCATCTGAGACGGCTGGCGCTTTCGTGTCAACGTTGTATACACACTTTGCGCTCCTCTCGCCTCCCTTTCCGCCCCGCAGCCCCTTCATGATCTCCGGCAACGAGTGCCTTGAGGGGCAGTTCATCGAGGCTGCCTGCGCGCAGGCCACCCTGGGACGTGCCACGTCCGACACCTCTGTGAGTTGTCACACAGCTATGTACCTGTCGCGTCCATGGGTGAATGCCGTACCAAGCATCATCTGATGACAATCAGTTCAAACACCGCCCGGTCGTCTGCACTTTTCTGCAGGAGCTGTACCGGGGAGATTACTCGCGCGGCTGCAGCGTCTGCACCCAGGGTGGGTCAAGGTGGTTTGTGAGTGGATGTGGAGCGGTTATGGTGGAAGCCAAGCTGCACATGCGCGGGCGCATTCTGTTGACTGAGGCATTTTCTTGACTTGTCGTACTGTAACGCATGTGCCTCGTTCGTACTTCCGTACCAAACAGGCTTGTGCAGCGTGACCAAGTGCGGTGCCTGCGTCACCGCCTTCAACATGCGACCCGACAACTGGTTCAATCGTGGGTAGACGTGTCGGCTGTAGCGATGATCTGGCTCTCAATGTGCTGATGTATCTCGACTATTTTTCGTGGCTACTCGCTCGTTCCTGTTGCCCAGTGTGCAGCTTCCTACCCTGCTGCTACAGTAACCAATCTCCATCCCACTCCATCCCACCCTTCTGCCCCACCACCTGCAGCCCTGGTCACGGTGCCTCGCTGCTGCGGCTGCCCCGGTGTCATGAGGTGGTATCGATACAACGCGGAGAACAACGAGGCAAGCGTCGGTGAAGATAGCGCGGAGGGTGGGGTCATACATGCAGGGCTCGTGGGGGCGCGCTCGAGTACTCGCACCAATGAGTCCCTTCGTCATATCGTCTATCTGAGTATGTTCAGACAGAGCCGCACGTCCTCGCACACAATACATGCTACCAGTTGACATTTTCGTTTGTGCGGCCACGCACCTCCTTTCCTCCACCCACAGGTCCAGGCGCTGGCCTACGTGGCGCTGCCGGATGTGTGGCCCACTAGCATGGTGAGGGCGAGGGGACTGCGTGCCATTTGTGAATAGTGGGCACCCACAGCCACCCTGCAAGTGGCTACAGCGTTGCATGTGCGCTGGCCCCTGCTGCTACCGCTTGCTTGCCGACACGTTGCCACCCCATCTTGCCACCTGCCTCCCGCTAGGTGCGGTCCCAGCCTATGAAGCTCGTCGACCCCGACGACGATGACGACCTCGATGGCGAGCCCCAAGATGACAACAATGACGGAGTGGCCTCAATGACCGATGGGGTGCCGCGCAACCCCGAAACTGGGGAGGTCCTGGTGCTGCCCGCCCGGCCTGTCGCCAACGACCCAGGCAACGACAGTAAGTTTTCAGATGCCGTGAGCTTTCAGTTTCCTGGTTATCATGCGGCAACGCACAGCTGAAACATGTTCGCTTTCATCGGTCGCTACATTCGATTGTGATCCCGGCTTGTCTGGTCCCCGCAGACGCTGCTCCAGCCACCACTGTGGGCGCCACCTTCAACGACCCGCCCGTGACGCCGTATGGTGACCAGTCAAAGGTGTGAACGTACGGCGGGCACCTGTGCAGGGTGCCGTGCGGCTAGCCAGCCTGCTGCCTACTCCACTGTTGTTCCGTTGGCAATCCGATATCACCGCTCGTCAATTGTCGCGACTTTGCCCTGCAGATCTGCACGGCCACCAGTGTGGACGTGAACGGTTTCCCTAGCAGCCCCTTCATGTGGACGCCCTTCCAAATGCCCTTCAAGACGCCGCCCAAGGCGCAACGAGCCAACGTGTACTGCAAGTGAGTTTTGCATACAACATTAGCGTACTGGGATATGTATGTAACGCTGCTTATGTAAAGCTGCTTTATAAAGCATAATTATGTTGTATTGTTGCCACTAGGTAATGACTCCCTGGTATTCAACTTAGCTGTGGGTGCCGACTAGGCGGCCGGCACTCCAGTAATCGCTTGCACGAGGCATACTTCATGGCCCATGGCGGGCTATCCCAGCAGCGACGGGTCTGATGCCACTCAAAAAACACTGTTGGTGCCGTGCAACGGTCGCAGGCAGACACCGTACAACACGACTCTGTGCACGGATGCATACGAGGTCGACGTGTACTCTGTGAAGGAGGACCTGGGCTGCCCCGCCGGACCGACCTGGCTGCTGACGTACAATGGCACATCGCCAGGGTGCGTGTGGGATGCATGGTACCCGGGTAGCGATGCCGTGCAACATGACGCTTGACGCTTGCAGCAGACGGCTAGACCACCGACATGCCCAACAAACGCGAAACGTGCTGTCTGTCTGCACCGCCAAGCAACCGTTGTTGCATCCTTCGTGCATCTCCATTCTCT
>BDDC01001044.1:21050-34811 GCA_001662425.1 Chlamydomonas sphaeroides | reverse complement strand
CCCACCCACCCACCAGCCAACCAGCCCACCAGCCCACCTGCTCGAGCGACCGCGCTTCCACGCCAGCAGCCCCCGGTGCCACGGGTGCCGCCGCCGCCTCCGCCTTGCCGCCCTTGCCCTTCTTCTTGCGCCCCTTGGCCCCGCCGCCAGGGTCCGGCTCCGCCGCAGCGGCGGCGCTGGCCGAGGCAGCGTCGCCGCTGGGGCTGCCGCTGGGGCCCGCAGCCGCCGCCGCAGCCGCCCTGCCAGATGACGCGGCCCCGTTGGCGGCGGCGCCGCTGCTGCTGGGGCCGGGGCCTGACGCTGCGCCGCCGGCCCCTGCTGTCCCCGACGGTTGCGCCGCCGCTGCCGCCGCGGTCCCGGACGACGACGGACCCGCTGCTGCGGCCGCGGCCGAGGCCGCGGCTGCCGCTGCCGGCTGCTCCGAGGGCGGCTTGCCGGTGGTGGCAAAGGAGCTCTCCTCCGAGTGCTTGCCCCACTGCGGCGGCGGGCGGCATGCCGGCGGCGCGGCGCGGGGGCGGGGTCCGCATCAGGGCGCGCGCCTCCCTGGCCCCTCCCGCCCTCACCCTCCACGCGTCCCCTCACCCCACACACGCCCAGCCTGCCCGGGGCGTCCTGTGCCGCGCATGGGGTTCTGTTCTACTCAACACTTGCACACTTCACACTTGAACACACTCCCAGCCCTGCTGACGCAGCAGCGAGCCCCTTCCCTCCCAGCCGGGGCGCCCCTACCTGCAGCTCCGCGCCGCCGTCGCCGATGGGCGCCCAGGCCCCCGCCCGGCCCCTGAACAGGTACTTGGTGCCGGGAGCCAGGCCAGCCACGTCGAAGGTGGCGCAGGTGTCGGAGGCGAGCGTGGTCCAGGGCGCCGAGGGAGGGTCGGCGGCGCGGCGGTAGTCCAGCTCAAAGCTGAGTCAGGGCAGGCGGCATGGCATGGGGTCAGGCAGGGAGCGGGGCCCGGGGCTAACGGGCGCCCAGGGCGGGCGCCCAGGCGCCGCGACCAGGGGGCGCTGCCGCCGTGTGTCAAGCAGGCAGTCCACCGCTAAGCGCCTGCCTTGCCGCTGCCCGCCTCCTCCTGCACCCTGACCCCTCCTCACCGGACCATCCCAACTCCGCGCCCCAAGCCCCCCGCCCCGCCGCCCCCTCCTCACCGTATGACACCTCGCTCCAGCCCGCGTGCCCCGCCCCGCCGCCCCCCGCTCACCGGATCATGCCCCGCTCCAGCCAGCTGTCGGCCTTCTTCTTGGGGTCCAGGCTCACCCGGATGCTGCCCTCGCCCCGCACCCCGCCCGGGCAGGCGGGCCGGGGCAGCTGCTGCCCCGCAAACCGCTGCAGCCCCGGGTCGGCCGCGGCGGCGGCGGCGGCGGCGGCGCGCCGCTGCTCCTCGCTGCGGGGCGCGTCGTCGGACTGGGTCGGCAGGCAGGGAGGCAGGGAGGGCACGGGGGGAAGCGGGGGTTTGGGGGGCAGGGCGGCGTGGCGGCGGCAGCTGGTGCCCCCTTCCCCTCGGCAGGCGCATGGTGATGGCAGGTGAGACCACAACCCCGCTGCTGCCCCACGCGCCTTGCGCTCGGGAGCGCCTGCAACCCACGTTCTCACTCCCTAGCCGCCTCCCGCGCGGCGGCATCCCCGTCCGGGCGCCACCGTCAGCCGAGCTGGCGGCCCCTCTCCCGCTGCCGCCCGCACGCTGCCACCCTCTCCGGGCCCTGCCGCTGCCCGGCCCGCCGCCGCCGCACCTCTCGACCCCGCCGCTTGCGGTCGTCCTTGCGCCCCGACCCCGCCTTGCCGCCCCCCCGCGCCGACTGCTGCTGCTCCCAGTACTGCCGCGCCTCCTCCTCGTCCTCCACCGTGCTGTAGCTGCCTGCGGTGGGCGGGTGGTTGGGAGGGAAGGAGGCAGGGGGGAGAGTGGAGGCAGGAGGAGGCAGGGCGGGGAGGTGGGGGCCGCGGAGGTAGTGGGCGGGGGCACAGGAGCTGTACGGGAAGCGGCAGAGCAGCGGCCGCCACTTTCACCCCCAGCCCGCCACCCCTCCCTCGCCGCCGCACCCGAGTCGTCGTCGTCGTCGTACTCCGACTCGCTGTCGTACGTGTAGAACGAGGCGCCGCGGGGGCCTGCGGGCGGCCGGGGGCGGCCAGGGGGCGGCAGCAGCCGCGGCCGCATCCTCAGCACCAGCGCCAGCGCCAGCGCTGGGCCTGCTGCCGCCGGCCCCGCCCCACCGTGGGGCCCTGCCACCACCGCCCCACTTCCCCCACGTGCCACCGCCCCTCCGTCCCTCCCCGCCGCCGGGGCCCGCCCGCCTCACCGCGGCCGTACGTGCGGCGCGCGCCGCCCTTGGGCCCCGCCGACGGCCGCGACCTGCCGCCGCCCGACATGGGGAAGCCGTACATGCCGCCCATGCCGCCCATGCCCCCCATGCTGCCCGGGTTGAAGAAAACGTGCACGCCGCTGCCGCCGCCGCCCATGCCGCCGCCCATCCCACGGCGGCCGCGGCTGCCCATGCCCATGCCGCCAAAGAACCTGCGGAGGGTGCGGGAGAAGTGGGAGGCGCACGGCGCTTAGCGGGCCGGCTAGGGCTGGGCGCCACGCCCCGGCCCTCGGTGTGCGCGGCTCCTCGCTCCGCCCCGCGCCCTGGCCTCCCCGCCGCAGCCGCTGCAGCTAGCCCCAGGCCCCAGGCTCCCGTCCCTCGCCACAGGCCCCAGGCGTCCCGTGAGCGGGCCCTCTCCCTGCCGCCCCTCTCCATCGCGCCGCTGCCCTACGCTGCCCGCGCCCCCAACCAGCCGCACATGCGGTAGAAGAACTCGGAGCGCAGGATGTCGGCGAACTCCATGAAGTCGTCCTCGTCGAATATGTCGTCGGGGTCCAGGTCGTCCAGGTCGTCGTCGTCGCCCGGGTGGGCGCGGGCCGACAGCCGCGCGTAGGCGTTTGAGATCATCTGGGCATGGATGGGAACGAGGACGGGAGAGGGAGGAGGACTGAGCCAACAGTAGGGCGACGGGCTGGAGCGGGTGCTGGGGTAGGGAAGGGGAGGGAGGGTGCGGCTGTGCGAGCTGGGCGCCGGGTGCCGGCGCGCTGGCCCCTGGCGGAGGTCCGGCGGGGCGGAGGTGGGAGGGAGGGAGGCGAGGCGAGGCGGGGGCGCACCTGGAACTTGGCGGTGGCCGCGTCCTTGTCGGCATTTTTGTCCGGGTGCCTGGCGGCGGGGGCGCAGGGAGGGAGGGGCGTAGGGGAGGACAGGCGGGGCGGGCGGGCAGCGGGTCGGCTGCCAAGGTGCACAGGGAGAGCAGCGCACGGCTCCAACAATGGAGCTCGGTGCTGGGCGTGCTGCGCATGGCCGACTGGGCGCGACTTGGCTGGGCTGAGGATGGGCTGCTTAGCATAGCTGCGGCGAGGCACGGGGTTGGTGTTGCAGCCGCCCGGACTCAGCCCTGGCCTCAGCCGGGACGCCACGCCCTCCGCAGGGGGGGCAGGGACCACCGGGGCGCCCCCTGGCCCTGCTGGCTGCCGTGCCATCGAGCGAGTTGGCCCGAGACGCACCATTGCAGGGCTAGCTTCTTGTAGGCCTTCTTGATGTCGTCCTCGGAGGCATCCTGTGCCGTGTACCGGCACGGACGACAAGGGGAGGACCTCCCCTCAGATTGCGCCTCCCGCACCCCAGCAAAGCAACGCAACGCATGCTGCTAGCTTCGCGGCTGCAAGCGCTGTGTTCGCTGTCTGTCGTGTGCAGACTTGGCGGGCTGGGCTGCGATACACAATCCCTTTGCCTTTTCATCAAGATGCAAGTATACGTAAACAATGCAGCTGCGACGTGGCTCGTGGTAACTCTCTTGAGGAATGCGCGCAGATCCCGCTGGTCGCCACCAACGCACCTCCGAGAGGCCGAGCTCCTGCAGCGCCTGAGCTCTAGTGAGCTTCATCCTGCGTCGTCGCTAGCGGTGGCAACAAAGGCCGCTAGCGACGGCCGAGCCGACCGGCGGAGGCGTTGCTGAATTGGACGCCTATTGAAAGCGGAAGTCGGGGGTGGCGAGGGGATTGAAAGCGGAGCACGCCGTGATGAACGGCTCGCTTTGGGTATGTCGTACATTAAACGGTCGCATCCTGTTCTTCGCCATAGACTGGTTAGCCGCATACCCCTGCCGCTGTTCACTAGTCCGTCCCACACTAGACCCGCCGTCAAGTCCCTGGGCCAGAGCCGCCCCTGCCACAGACGTCGAGGAACGCAGCGGACACAGCGTGCGTCTTGAATACCTGGCGCGAATTGGACTGGTGACGTCGCAGTCAACAGTGTAGGTCAGCGACGATTAGCGCCTCCCCCAGTGCGCAGCAGCCACAAAGTCATCAGCGTTGGGTCAGCGGCGCGTAGCGCCTCCACCAGTGCGCAGCAAGAAATCGGCTTCGCTCAATCGGCTAGCGGGCGCGCAGCTTGCGCCCAGCTCCTCTAGGAGCTCTCAGCGCCTGCGCATCTCGCTCAGTAGCAGATGACCGGTATGAGCTTGGGCATCAATGGCCGCTTCACGCGCATCTGGGGCGCGTATGAGCGCCAGCTATCGCGGCGGCCGGTAGCAACACAGATGGCCACGAGCGCGCTGCTATGGGGAGTGGGCGACGTGCTCGCACAACGGTGAGTGCGCCTTGCTCGTAGCTCATAGCCCATACTTCACCTCGCTCATAGCGTCTCAGATAGCAAGACACGACGAATTTGGCGTAGGGCTTACCCGGTGACCTTCACTTGATCCCCGGGGAAGCCACTATCAGCCATGCCTGGCGCTTCCGTGCCCAGACGTTCTCTAATGTAGCCCCGCTTCCGGGCACTGTGTACCTTTGGCTTCTCGCTGACGCCGTCGGCGCCGCTGTCCGCGCTTGCTTACGCCCTCGAGCAGCATCGCCGAGGGCCGCCGTATGTCTGACGTTGACAGCCGGCGCGTGGCGCTGACCGCGGGCTTCGGCGCCTGCTTCATGGGACCCGTGGGCCACTTCTGGTACCTGGGCCTGGACGTCATGTGCGCCAAGCTGCTGCCCATCGGCACGCCCGCCTTCCTGGTGGCCAAGGTGAGGCCGCAGCCACATGAACGGCACCTATCGCGCACCGGCTGCGCACTGCCGCTCTCCTTGAGGCCGGCGCCTCTGCGTCGCCTGGTCGTGTGGGGCCTTACCCGTGGCCATTGCTGCCAACACTCGCTCGCCGCGCCCTCAACTCGTCCTGCGATGTCACCTGCCTGCCGCCCAGGTGTTTGCCGACACGGCCATCATGGGCCCCGCCTACGTGCTGGCCTTCTACGCCTGGGGCAGCGCCGTGATCGACGGCACCGGGTGGGAGGGCTTCAAGAAGAAGATCCAGCAGGTGCGCTTGGAGGCCACGAGCGGCAGGGGCGGGTTCAAAGGCAGGCGCTGCGGGGAAGGGATGCACGGGAGCGCGGAGCGGGGTGACGCGGCTGCCACTGACGCCCTCCGCCCTCGATTGCCACGTTCAGGACTTCGTGCCGACCTACACGGCCGAGCTGCTCATCTGGCCGCTGTTCCAGGTGTGTGTGGCGCGCCAGACCTTGTCGAGGCTCTGCGACCGAAATGGGGTTGCGGCAGCTGGGTAGGGCAGCAACAGTCCTGGCGCACAGTGCTCTAGCTGGGTGCGGTGTCGCGGGGAACCCGCCACCCTGCCAAGCCGCCGCCTGACGGCCCCTGGCGACCCTGTCTCCCTGTCTGCTGCAGGCGTTCAACTTCAGCAAGATCCCTCTGGAGCACCAGCTTATGGCTGTCAACGGCATGTCGCTCGTGGTGGGTCTGGGTCCGGAATGACTTTCTTGTTGCACAGAGTGCCCGGTACCGGGCGAGTTGTTGCGCTGGGGAGCGAGCGATAAGAAAACGCTGATGGCTTGCGTTCTGGGTGTGCTCGCTTCATCTGGCCTCATGGTGCTGTGCCCTGGCCGCGCGCTGCCCTTCCGCCCTCCCTTCGCAGGACGCGTGCTTCCTGTCGTGGGCGCGCTCGCAGGAGGACTGGGTGGCCACCGCCAAGGCCGCCTTGATGTCGGCGCGCGGCGGCAAGCCCGTCGAGGCGCTGCCGGCGCCCGCCAAGGCCTCGCCCCGCAGCCACGCGTTGTAGAGCGGCACGATGCCTGCTAGGTGCCTAGGTGCCCATGGTAGGTGCCCATGGGGCGAGTATGGACGTTGCATGGACATAGGTGTCACGAAGGACGTAGGCGCTATGTGAGCTGTGATCTGGGCTGTGGCAGCGCCGGTGCTAGCAGATGTGCGCAGCGCCATTCGCAATGCTGTCGCCGGCCCCTGTAGCCTGGAGGGACCCTGGGGCTGGCTGGTGTGCGGCGCCTCCCTCGTTTGTGGTGCGAGGGTTGGCGCCCACCGGCTGTCAGCTGACCGCTGCGACTTTATGGCGAGGCGCGTACCGAACGTCATCGGACCAGGCCGAACCAGGCCTGCGAGGGACATGAGGGGCCGGCTGGAGAGCCGCGAGGGCGAGCCGAGCGTGTCTACGCTCAGCGGCTTCACTTTGAGGGCGCAGGCTGTTTTTGCGAGCTGCACCGGGCCTGTGCCGGGTCTTCTGACTTCGCCAGAGGGGAGAGCAGTGAGCGAGTGGTGGCTTGGCGGGATGGTCCGCTGTGACCAGAGATGAGAGCGGTTTTGAGTGTGCTGAGCGTCTTTGTGTGTGCGTGTTCGCGTCGTACTTCCGTTTTCAAACTGTTCGTGCGACGGACGACTGCCGTACGTGGTGTTTTGCTTCCTGGCTATGGGCGTGCTGCTTTCTGAGGGTGTTGCTTCGGTTGGCGGCAAGCTTTCCCTGGCAGTGATGTTCCGAGTGCTTGTGAGGGAGTGAACGCTTTGGGCAGTGCGTGACGCAGTACTGACCGCCGCTATTTTGGCTGGGCGTTCACATGCTGCACCGTGGGAGCACGGAGCCTGAGCGATGGGTTTGATGCTGCGGCCGCGCGAGGCCGCTCAGGACGGTGCAGAGCGCGTGGAGTCTGTGCATGCAGCGGCGCGATGGCGCTGGGTCCGCACACGGAGCGCAGCGCCAGTTGGTCGCGCCGCTGTTCTGTGGACCTGGCTTCGTAGGTAGGCTAGGCGCTTCTGCCGCCGCAGGGTGGCGGGTGTTCGTCGCCCGGCATCGGGCCCCATGCGGGCCGTTTGCCGGGAAAGGGCCCAGGGCCGCAAGTGTTTAGTCAAGCCCCAAGGCGGCTTCGTGGCTTGGCGTGTGGTGATGACGTGCGGTGTGCGGGGCTGTCGGGGTCGACGCGCAGGGCACCGTTACTATTGTAAGTCGAGCATGTGACCGAGTTGTGTGACCACGAGGCTCTCGTGACGAGGTCTGATCGCATTAGCCGCCACCACCCGGAGGCTACCGGTATGGTGAAACCTGTCCCAGCTGCGCAGGGTGTATGGCTCGCCCCCAAAAGAGGCCACCCAGACCAGACGCACACCGTCGTGCCCCTATAAGGGCGAGCTAACCCCGTTCACATCAATGAGGCACCACAACCAGGAAATCCCCCGGCCGAGCATAACACGCGAAGACATCACAACCACCACAGCGGCGCGTGGGAGTGGGCAGAGCAGTATCATGTTGGAGGGCAGATGCGCGGGGATGTTAACGGGAGCTGCGGGAATACGGTGATGCGGGGAGCAGGGTGGGTACGCAACCGCGATGGCCGATGGGGGACCCCCAGCACTTGCCATGCACCAACCCCCCTTCCACCACGCCTTCACTGCGGGCACACGCTCCGCTACCGACGGACGCTGTCACACGCCCGACGAACGCTCAAGCGCGCGCGGTCTGGAGCGCGGCATGTCATCGCCACAATTTCGCATCTCGGCCGTTCCAACAACGCTGTCTGAGTCGGCAGACAGCCTCATCTCGCCGAGGACTGTCCTGCCATGCCCATGAAAGCCGAGCGCCGGCGTCAGGCGGCTGCGATGCGGCAGCAAGCTCCGTGCGGCCATGAGGCTCGCGATGATGCGGCCCCCCAGGGGTGGAACGCCCCTGCTGCCCGCGCCGATCAAGGCCCCGGCGAGAGCAGCCTGCCGACCGAGCTGCTGCCACGCGTCGCGTCGCATCTCGTGGTCAACCCCAGTGCCGTGTCGTGCGCGCTACGGCTCACGTGCCATGGCTGCGGGTTCTACAGTAGAAGGCCACGGCCGCAGGTTCTACAGTAGGAGGCCACGGCCGCGGCCCTGCAAGAGCACACCGCGGTGCGCCTGTGTGAGACCCCCAACCCCCTCCTTGCCGAGCCGGCGCTCATCCCCGTGCAGACTCACGCGCTGCTGGCGACCTGGTGCAGCTGCGCCGCTGCCACAGCGGCCGCGCGGGCGCCGCCTCGCCGCCAATGGCTGCAGGGCAGGCAGGGGGGCAGGCGGGGCGTCAGCCGGACTTCTAGCGGCACGCCGGCAGGTTGCTAACAATTGAGGCATGGGCAGTGAGCAGCAAACGATGCATCCATTATGCGCGCATCTGGATGGGTCTCCTGCGACACGCTACGACCAGAGACCGGCCGACCCATGGTACGCTACCTGGTCACACCTGCTCTTCAAGTGAATGCGAGCTTTCATGTACTGGATTTGCACCGCACTTGCGTTGCACGGCGCGACTCAGTCTTTTAGTTGACAAATACGCCATTGTGTCCGGCTTTGCGAGAGCGCTGCCTTGCGCTGCTCTGGCTCACTATTGTAACATTGGAGCTTGCACAGTAGCCGTGTTGGGCTTATAGCGGCCGCGACTGCGTTGCCAATCACTCAGCTCGTGTGCGCGAGACCGCGCAAACGCTGCTACGAGCCTAGATCATGCTTCGGCGTGTCCGGGCGCACGCCCAGGGCTTGCGCTTACACGACGCGCTCTCGACAAGCCCGCTAGCCATCGTGTACCAGTGCATCGGCAACGTCAAGACCGCGCAGCTCGAGGACACGCTGCGCTCCGAGGTGTCGGCACCGACTGACGGGCTCGCGGCGGTGCCGGTCAGCTTCCGCGTCAAGAACAGCCTCGCGACGGCGACCGGCCGGGCCGACGTCGCGGCTTTTCTCCAGGCCACCAACGTCGTCGTCGGCTGGGACCTCAGCCCCTCCAGCACTCCCCAACCCGAGCCCACAGCAACGCCAGCGCCGGCCAGCGCCCGAGCCATCCGCCGGGCCGACCGGCTGTCGGAGCTGGTGACCGCATCCTCGGCGGCGGCGTCCGCGGCGTCCCAGCCCGGCCCGCGGCGCCAGCCGCCGCAGCGCACGCTGGCCGCCATCATCAAGGCCAGCCTGCGCCTGTCCGAAAAGTACCCCGTCGCACCGTTGGCCGGCTTCTTTCATGGCGAGCGCATCAGCCTGGCGCATTTGTCGCGCTGGTCGGAGCTGGACGACATGACTGTCTACAGCGAGCTGATCGGGCAGCTGGAGTCGGTGCCGCACGGCCTGGTGGCTAGCATAGACTTTGGCGACGGAGGCATCTCCGCGCTGCTGGATGACCAGTCGGGCTCGCTGCTGGCGGCGCTGGCGGCGAAGCAGGCCGCGGCGGAGCAGGCGCCGGCGGCGTCGGCGGCGGCGTCAGGGCCGGCGACGGCGAGCGCATGAAGGCCCGGGGGCCGCCGCCTCGTAGGCATTAGCTGTCGTTGGGTGCACGTCGGGAGCCGAATGGAGCGCTGGTCGGGCTGTCGTGTCGCATGCGCACGGCGGGGCAGGACTCGGCCGGCAGCTGCAAGCGGTGCGCGCGTGAAGCGTTCTCGCCGCGCCGCGTCTTGCCCAGCCTCGCCTAACCTGGCCTTGCCTAGCCTAGTCTAGCCTAGTCGAGCAAAGTCAGGCGGGAGCGGCATGGCTTAGGGCCCGGTGGAAAGCAGTTGGGTAACTTGGATGCATGGTGGCGGGCGTGGCTGCCGCTGGCGCGGCTGTGCGCCTCAGCCGCGTGAGCGCCGGATGCCGTGCTGCCTTCGCGTACTTTCGCTTTCTATGCTCAGCACAGCAAAGACATCTAGCGCCAGGAAGTTGCTGCTGTACCGGCGGTTGCGCCCGCACCTGCGGCTCGCGCACTTGCGGTGCCGCGAGCTGGCGCTTGGGGCTCAGTGTGTACGAAAGGATGACGAGGAGAGGGCTGAGCGCCGGCTGCCGAGGCGGCCTGGTTGCGGGCCCTGGGGCTTGGGGGGCCTGCGGGGCGAGTGCATCGCGCAAGGACCTTTGAACCAGGGGAGAGCTGCTGTGGACCGAGCGAGTTCATCCAGCTTGACGTCGAGAGCGCCTGCGGCTCTTGGGCTGGATAAGGGCGTGCGTGTGGCGGTTGGATGAGCGGAAAGCGTATCGATCAGCATGTCCCGTGTCATTTGACGAGGCGGTGAGTTCGATTTGGACGAGGTGGCCCCATCTGGAATGGGGAAAGGGCGTACCGCGCACCCAGTCCTTGGGAATGGGAATATGGGTGCAAATACAATCCGTCCTCTGTCTGAGGCTGCCGGCCGCCCCCCGACCATCGGGGTTGCTTCCGTTCCAGGCGTTGGAACACAGGCGTCAACCACCATCTCAACCAGCGCTCCACGTGAAGGCACTCGTCTGGGGCGCGACCCCTGGCTCATTCACCCTGACAGGCCGGGCAGCCGGGGCACGCTTCACTGCAAAGAAGCGGCGGGCGCCCTGCCCCCCGGCCTTGCGCTAGCACAAGCGTACGCCAGCTATTGCAGCAGCTGTCTTAACAGCCGCCGCCCAGCCAGCCAGGAGGCAGGGCCTACCCTGTACCCTCGCCGCTAACTCAGCTCCCAACACCGCTACGCTTCCGCATACCAAACACGTTTTCCCATGCTTTTGAGTGGCAGGTACCGGCCTTCCGCAACCCGGGAGAACGACGCGTGGTGGGGGTGGATGCGTGCTGGGAGAAGGGTCGCGACCAGAGGTCGTGACTTCAACCGAGCTCAGCAAACTTCTGTAGCGGAATACACTTACTTTGGGACGTTGCAGCGAGCGTGCAAATGGCCAACGCCATGCAAGCTGAGCACTGGTTGTTGTGGGGGGGTCCGTGAGCTTCACGGCCAAACGGCAAATCAAGACCTTTCTGCGCAGTCCCCGTGCACGCAAACACACGAATGCTGTACTCCTGACATGCGTCCAGCTGTTGGTCGAGCGCACAACCGACAGCTCAGCAGAGGTTTTCAGCCCGAGCATTTCATCGCAGTTCGCAGTCGGATAGCGCCTTATCCTGCATGGATGTCTGTCCGTGAGACGGTGTGGCTGTGTTCTAGGGTCACGAAGTCGCCATGCAACGCTCTCTGTCGCTGGGCCTGCAGCGGCCGCCATGCGGCCTGCCGAAGCGATGCCCAAACCTGACGCCACGCGCCGTGGTCCCGGCTCGTGTGCGGCAGCCGGCTGGTCGACTTGTCACGGCCGTGCCTTCAGGTCGAGGCTGTGCCGCCCAGCAGAGCGAGCAGTCGCGCCTCATTCGCCTGCTGGCGGATGCCAGCAGCTCCAAAGATGTGTTGTGCCTGGCCGATGAGGTCGCCGCCGAGGAGGGCCTTGTGGTGCAGGTGGCCGTGCTGCAGGCGCTGGCTCGCTGCCTCGCGCCTTGCGCAGCAGCCTCGCTGTCAGACTTGACCGCGAGCAACTCCGGACCACACGCGTTTGACAGCAGTAACCTGGCAGAGCTGAAGGTGCGCTTGTGGGGCGCGCTGCCTTGCGCACTTGGCTGCTGTTGCCACTGGGTGCCACGGCCCTGGCTCATGCCTACCCTCCTGTCGCCCTGTTCGTGGCCAATCCTGCGCAGGGCCTGCTTCACACCACCCTCTCCTCGCTCCACAAACGCCTCGATGGGCTATCGTACCAGCAGCTGTCGGCGTGTGTCCGCAGCCTGGACCTCGTGCTTCCGGTCCTGGGGTGGCCCCACGGCCGCAGCGGTCTGGACGTGGTTGCGGGCATGGCCGCCGCGCTGCCCGCCGCCGCTTCAGAAGCCAGCAGCGCCGGCCCCCTGACGGCCGAGCAGCTGTACCCAGTCCTGACACGTACCCGGCGCCTGCTGTCAAAAGCATGGATGGCGGCAGCAGGGACAGCTTGCGGGCAGTCCTGGCCGACGGGCGAGGCTGCGCTCCAGCAGCTGACGGCCTTCGTGACCGGGACCGCGCTGGGGACCGAGGAAGCCGTGCGGCGCATCGCGCGCGCGGACCTTTATGCTCTGGCGGCGGTTGTGCAGGTGGCGGCTGGCTACGGCGTGCCGTTGCCCGGGCAGCTGGCGGCAGCGGTGCGGGCCCGGGCGGATGAGTTGTGGCGGGAGGCCCTGCCAAGACTGGTTCCGGCGCCCGCTGAGGAGAAGCGGTAAGTGCGCGCGGTCGCTTGCCTCAGGCGTGCTGCCCACGCATCAAGGTCCTGCTAGGCGCCGATGCCGTGGTCAAAGCTAATAGCCCAGCGCGCGGTCTCACCACCCTGCTGCACCCTGCGTGGCCTGCCCTCCGCAGGCGCCCTGGCCTGTCTGACACCGCCGCCGTTCAGGTCCCCAGCTTCGACGCCGCCGCCCTAACCTGGCTCCTAGTCCATGCCTGCCGGCTGCCGCCGGCGGGGCCTCAGGCGGCTGGGACCGCTGGCTTGGACGCTGCATGGCTCATGGGGCTGGCGGCATACGTATTCCGGTCGCAGCAGCCGGCCACTGCGCTGGAGCGAGAGCGGTTGTGGAGACTCGTGAGCGAGCGCCCTGCTGAAGGGGCGGCCGTGGACCCGTCGCAGCGGGCGAGGTCGCTGCAAAGCGCCCTGGAGGGGCTGGGCCCTGCGACGATCCCGCTCGACACGCGCCTCCTCGTCGCCCTGCTGACGGCCCTAGGTTTTCTGCGGCAGCATCGTGTGGGTGCGCAGTGCAAGGAGGCAGCAGACGAGGCGGCGCGGCAAGCAGAGGCGGCGCTGCTGGGCGATGCCTTTCGGCAGACAGCAAGCCAGAATTGGACGGCGGCTTAGCTGATCGCGGTGAGCGGCTGCAGCTGCCTAGCTAGCTGCGTGCCCAGGCTTTGCATCATCAGCTACCCAAGCAAGCAAGCAGGCAGGTGATGGTGGCAGCGGCCGCCCCTTGTGCACTTCAAGTAATCCTGGCCCTGCGCCTTCGTGCCCCCGGCGACCCCAGGTCCTGGGCGCCCTCGTGGACCTGGGCCGTGTGCCGGCTGCCCCCACTCTGGCCCTCGCCCTGGAGACGCTCCGCCCGCATCTCGGCCTCTTGGCCCATGGCGAGACCGCCCGGCTGCTTGTGGTGCTGGAAGCGGCGGCGGGCAGCAGGGAGGAGGTGGCGGGGAGCTGCCAGTACACGCCGACAGAGGTGCTGGCCTGCTTAGGAGAGAGCCTGGGGGTGGGCGGCGGCGGCGGCCCGACCCCTTCGCAGCCCTCGGCCGCTCCGTGGCCGTCCCTGCTGCTGTACGGCCGGGTCTGCGCCAAGTGGGCGGTGCCGCTGGGGGCTGAGCTGCAGGCAGCGCTGGAGGAGCGCATGGTCCGAGCGATGCCTGCCGAGGCGCGGCAGAGGCTGCCCGTGCGCCTGCTGGTGGGGCGGGTGGGGGAGACTGGGAAAGACCGAGCCGCTGTGTCGTGTGGCCTTGCGTGTTCTGCCTCGCACGGGGGTTCATCGGTGCCTTGTAGGCCTCGCATCTTGCATAGCCCTGGAATTGGAAAACACCACATGCTGCTGCAAACAAGGCAAGCTCCATGCCGGCCCAACCCCTCAGGTCCTGGCTGATGACGACAGCAGCGCTAGCGATGTATCTCCGCTTGGCGGTGCCGTGGTCGACGCCAATGCCGCCCTGATGCGGCGGCAGTTGCGGGAGGACCTCATCATGCCCCTGGCGGAGCTGGG
>BDDC01001044.1:2020-20558 GCA_001662425.1 Chlamydomonas sphaeroides | reverse complement strand
TTGCCCTGGAGGACTGGCAGCAGCAGGGCTACCAGGGGCTGCAGCCCAGCACGGCCCTGAGGCTGCTGCGGGCGCTGGCGGTGGGCCCTCCGTCCCCCGGCTGGGCGGCGAGGACCGAGTCACGGAAGGTGGGAGCCACGGAAGCCCCGACGACCGCTCAGCGATCCAAGACGTTAAGCGCCCGGCCCCGGCCATGTCCTGCTTCGGCGCTCGGACCCTGGAGCATTGGGCCGCGCAGCTGCTGCCGGCTCGTCCGCGCCGCCCCTTAGGGGCCGCGGCCGAGGGCGGGGCCTGGGCTGGGGCCGGGGCCGGGGCCGGGGACCTAAGCGCCTTCCGGCAATCTTCTCTACCTATCCGGCAATCTCCTCATCCCGCCCGCAGGCCGTTGCCGCGCTGCTGGAGCGCTCTCTGTCCCTACCGGTCAGCGGGCCGTCGGAGCAGGTTGCGCTGCTGTTGGCGTTCGCCGAGGCGGCTCGCGCGGTGGAGGACAACAAGGGCGGCACGGGGCAGCAGCAGGCGGTCAAAAGCTCTGGCAAACAGCTCCTGGTGAGCGACCGGCGTTGAGCGATCGCGATGCTGCCGGTTGCTTTGCCTGCGCCTTATCAACTTGTGTGAACATCTGGCGTTGGCTTCCATCTGCACTTGCTATACTTGCAGTCCTTATGCCCGCTGCCTGCTGCCTGCTGACGCCCCATACGTTGGCTTCCAGGGCGCCGTGGCCCCAAACGCGCGACCATTGGACTCTGTGCGGCGGATTTGCGAGAAGAGCAAGCGGACACTCGCAGCCGACGATGCAGCCGCCGCCGCCCACGCGCTTCAGACAGTCCTGGCCTGGCCGCCGGAAGAGGCCGAGTACTACCTCCGGCGCCTGCTCACGGCCGCCCAGACCAGTCTCGGTGCCGCCACCGCCTTAGACCCGCTCACGTATCCGCGCCTGCTCTTAGCGGCAGCCGCGGTTGGGGAGTCAGCCGAGAGGAGCGAGCTGGTGCGCATATGCCTGAGGGACGCACAGCAGCGCCTGAGCGGGGAGGACGGCACCATGCCGGCTGTGCTGGCGGCCCTACTGGCGGCCGTGGTGAGACTAGATACGGGCGCGAAGTCCGGTACCGCGGACAGGAACAGCAGCACGCCGGTTTCTCGGCTGCTGGCAGCCCTCGCCTCGGCGCTGCTCAGCGGCCCAACACTGCAGCAGCTGGCCGCCGCCCCCGACCAGCTGCCGCTCATGGTTCGGCAGCTGGCATTGCTGGGGCTGGCACCCGACGCGGAGTGGCTGGAGCGCTGCTGCGGGGCGCTGCAAGCGCTGCTGCCGGCCATGGGGCTCGAGGGGCTGGCGGCCGCAGCCGAGGGCGTGGCGCTGCTTGGAGCGGTACCGTCGGCGGCAATGCTGGACGCCCTGCTCTGTGCTGCTGGCGCGGCCCTGGACCGCGGCCTAGCCGACGAGGGCGAGGTGTCGAGCCTCGGCCTGCTGCTGGGCGGTGTGCAGGCCCTGGCGGCCGCCACCGGGCCGCCATCATCGCCAGCTGCGCAGGCGGCGTGGCAGCGGGCGTACAGGGCCTTCGCGGCACTCAGCCCGTCAGGGGCCGTACTGAAGCGCTACGGCCCCCGTCAGCTGCTGCTCGTGGTAGCAGCGCTGGCGGCCTGCGAGCTGAGGCCGGCGTTTGGGCCGGCTGTGATGCAGGTGGCAGGGCAGCAGGGGCCGGCGATTGCGCCTGCTTGGCTTGATGCGGCGGGCGAGGCCCTGCTGCGACAAAGCGAGCAGGCCCCTGCGCTGCTGCCTCCGCCGCAGCTTCTGCTCGACTTGATGCGCCTGCTGGCGTCAGGGCTGGAGCACAGCCGCCGCGGTGGTGAAGACTTCGTTGCCAGCAACCGTCACGTCCGGCAGTATGTCGGGCGGAGCCTTGCCGCATGGGCGGACGCTCCGGCTCCGCAGTCGCCCCATCAGGGGCCGCTTGCGCCCGAGGAGTGGCGGCTGCTGCTCGTGTCGGCTATGAGCACAGGTGTCGACGTGCCGCCAGCAGCTCTTGATGCTACCGCTAGCAGCTTCATCGGATTCTTGCAAGGGGCCTTCGACAATCCTTCCGCAAACCCCTCGGCGGCCACGTTGCAGTCAGCCACGGAGCTATGGCCGGCGCTGGAGCAGCTGCTGTGCTGGGGCCTGCTGCCTAATCAGCCGTGGCGGCCCTGTGGCAGCGCCGCCGGCGCCTTTGGCGCTGCGCTGCTTCACCCCGCCACGCTGCGTGTCGCCACGCTGCCCCAGCTGGCCCTCACGGCCACATACTGCACCCAGGCTGGGCTGGACCGGCCGGCAGGCTGGCGGGCCCTGCGGCAGGAGACCCAGCGGCGGCTGGTGGAGGCGGGCGAGCAGCAGGAGGTGGCCTGCCTGCCGCTGCCGGAGCTGGTCGCGCTGATGTATGCGCTCGATGCGCACGGCGCGGCCCTGCCCGTGCAGTCCACCGCGCCGAGGCTGCGTGCGCTGCTCGGGGCCGCCGGCCCTGAGACCAGCGGGTGGCTGCTGCCGCCGACACCTTGGCTTCCCAGCCAGCTGCCCTGCCTGCAGCTGCTGTGGCTGGCGCACAAGCATGGGCTGCTGGCGCTGGCCCCACAGCGGCTGTGGGAGGAGGCCTATGGCGGAGACGGCTCGGCGCTGGCAGCCCTGCAGCCCCGGCAGCTGGCGCAGCTGCTGCGGCTGAGGGCGGCGGCTGCCTCCGCAGGGAGCGTGCTGCCGCCGCTGTCACCGCCCTTTGCTGCGGCCCTGCTGCGGGAGCTGGAGCCGTGGCTGGTCCGAGGCCGCGCATAGACGGCCGCTGGCCGCACGCCGCTGCCGCCCAGCGAGCGTGCGCACCTGGCAGCGCTGGCGGCGGTGGACTTTCTTCCACAGGCCGCCGGCATGCCCCCAGAGGCCCTCGCTGACCTGTCCGTGCCAGTTTGCCGGCTGGCCACGGCTGCCCTTCCCGCCTTGTCGCAACGTTCCAGGACCGAGACCGCTGCCTTCCTGCTTGCGGTGTTGCGTGTTTGTGGCCCAGCCACCTGGCAGCTGCCGCAGCATGACCTGGCGGCTGTGGTGGCTCGACTGGCGGCCGACGGCGGTCAGGACAGCGGCCAGGCGGGCGGGCCCCAAGGGCTTCTGGCGCTGCTGCCAGCGGAGGAAGCAATCGAGGTATGTAAGGGTGGACCTTGGCAGCGTTCGCTTTTGTCTCGCTCCTCACACGTGCTGTGCGCACCGCCCCCACCCCGCCCAGGTGCTGTGCGCGCTGCTGTCGGTGGCGCCCAGTACGCAGCAGGGCGCCTCAGCCGTGGCCCCTCTGCTGGGGCAGCTGCTGCCGGGCGCGGCTGCCGCGCTGTGGGCGATGGCGGCCCCGGAGCGTGCGGCCCGTGCGGTGCTGGCAACTGGGCTGGAGGCCGCACTCGGCGCAGTGGCCATGGAGGCGCCCTCGGGCGGCCACGCCTGCGCGGAGGCCGCGGCCGAGGCGGCCGCTGCCCTGGGAGCGGCAATCAGCATATTGGCACAGCGACACGTAGTGGGACGCGCCCCAGCATTGGCGACCCACGGTGCCGCCACCGGCAGCGCAGCGTCAGCCAGCAGCTGCTGCCTGCTGCCCCCCGCCTCCTTGGGCCGGCTCACCGCATCCCTTGTCGCTGCCGGCGAGCCGCAGCAGGCCCTGCCAGCCGACGTGTCGCCGTATCTACTGTGGCTGCTGTCGGTCGACGGCGTCATGGAGCAGCTGCCTGCGGAGGGTTTAACGGCCGCAATCAAGCGCCGCCTGCCCGGTGGTGTGACCCCTATACCTGATGTCACCGCCGGGCGCATCGCGGCGCGGCTGGAGGAGTTGGAGCCGCCGCCGCTCACCCCAGCTGCTGCGCTGCTGTCGGAGGTGGCAGTGGCTAGCCACCTTCGGCGCTGCGGGGCCAGCCCGGTGCTGTCGCAGCGGGCGCTGGCGGAGCTGGCGACATCGCCCGAATGCCAGGCGGCGCTGCACTCCTGCGGCCCCGCGAAGCTCGTGGCTCTGCTGGAGGAGCTGGCGGCGTGCGGCGTACGACAGCCGGTGCCCTGGAGCGCCCGCAGCAGCGACGACCCTCCGGGTGTTGGGCCCGTGGCCGCTTCGGCGCAGGAGGCAGCGGGCATGGCGCGCAAGGTGCTCGGCAAGGACTCGCTGCCGCCGTGTGCAGCCCAGGAGCCAGATTACGGCGGGCCCATGACGGCCCTGGCCCGGAAATTGCTGGCGGCGCTGGCTCTCAGCTGCGAGCAGGCGGCCGGCGGCGGCCTCACGCTTCGTCGCGCAGCTGAGGCGCTGCAGTACGTGTCACTGCTGGGCAGGAGTCTGCCAGCTCTGCTGACGGTCGGTGCGTTAGCTGACGTACGAGCGACAGCCTCGGCTGTTGTGCTAGGTGGCGTCAAGAAGCTGCAATCGGAGGACGTGGGAGCGGCGTGTGACCTGCTCGAGGCGCTGCTGGCCCTAGGTGGGTCTTCTGGGTCGAACCGCCTGCGCTCTGGTGGCACGTGTAGCCACTCGCTCCCCCACACACGCACAGTTGCCGCCAGCTCCCGCGCCCCAACCGGATGTTTGCTATCTGCAGGTGCCCGGCGCACGGCTGAACTGCAAGTCATCTACAACAATATGTTAGCACCGCTAGCCGCCTCCGAAGGCGATGCTGCCTACCAGGACGTTTCGGCAGCTCGACGCTCAGCCCTGATTGCGGCGCAGTTGGCGTTCACGCAGATGCATGGGCCCTTCCTGCTGCTGCGGAGCGGGGGCCAGATGGCGCTGGCCGCCCTGCTGCTGCCAGTGGTGCAGGAGCACGGCGCTGTCCTTGCCGCAACGCAGAAGCGGGCGGAGCAGAGCGCCATGGATGCGGCGGTAGCTGAACTGGCCCGCATGCCTGTAGAAGACAGGCGCCTCATCGGTGCGGAGCGCTTCCTCGAGTCTAGATCACGGCTTGAGCTCATCCAGACGGACATCACGCCTATGCTGCCTGCCCAGGGCCTGCCGCTTGCTTCGGACGCGGCGGCGAGGCACGAGGCGCTGCTCCTCAGCGCCCGTCGCTTGGGTTTGCTTCGAGCGCTGCTAGACGGCTGCAGCCGCGACATCACGGCACCTGCATCTGCTGATGAGGTGGCAGCCGCCCATGACCGAATCGTGCAGCTCTTGGCCACGCAAGCAGCCAGCATGGACAAGCACACCAGCCCACGGCAGCACCTTGCGGCGGTGCTGGATGTCATTGAGCCCGCCGTGCTGCTGAAACCCATCCCAGCTGCAACATATCGCCTGCTGGAACCCCCGCTGCAGCGGCTGCTGAACAGCCCCGAGGTTCGCGATTCGGTGCCCCCTCCTGGCGTGCGGGTGGAGGACGAGCTAGCGCTGCTGCCGCTGCCATACGAGCTGACCGAGGAGGCGCTGCTGGCGGCGCTGTACGACCCGCCGTCGCGGCTGGCCTCGGAGGAGGCGGCGGCCCGCGCCGAGGCCGTGCTGCCCCGGCTGCCGCTGGTGCTACCCACGGCGGCCCGGTCAGCCAACTCCGCGCGCTACGGGTTAGGCGCTGACCCGGCTGCCGAGGCGGCGGCGGAGGCCTATGTGCGGGAGCTGGCGCCATGGCTGGCGCTGGCACGGAGGCTGGACGTGCTGGATGAGGGGAGCGGCGCCACACTGCTCAAAGGGCTGTCGCCCACGTACGTCCGCTGGAGCCGCTGGGGCGCGCTGCTGTCGCTCTTGGTGCAGCCCGCGGCGTGTTTCATCATGCTGGCGAGTGAGCAAGCTGCTGCTGTGGTGGACGCGGAGGAGCAAGGCGCGCCACCGACGTTCTGGGGCAGCGTGCTGCCGGGTCCCCTTCAGCGAGTGGCGCGGGGGGTGAAGACCTTTCAGGCGCTGGCTGCGATGAAGGGAATGACACTGGGCACCCTGCTCCAGGAGGCCAAGAAACGGCCCGAGCCCGTGAATGCATCTGTGTCCGGCGCTGTGGACAGCCCAACTGGTGGTAACATTGTCGCCGCTGCTGGCGCTCATGGCCGCGCCGAAGGGTTGGCTTGCGCTGGCGCCGGCAGCAGCGCGAATGGGCCCATGCATGTGGGCGCCGCCGTGTCGCCTCCAGGCCCGAGCAGCGGGCCCGGCGGCGGCGCAGTGCCCAACGCCTCGCCCGGTGCTGTCGCATCCAGGCTGGCGGCGCAAGGCCCGAGCGTCGCTGGCCGGGGCGAGGACCCTGGCGACATCCGGTCCTCGTCGCCACTGCTGGGTGGCAGCGGCATGGGCGGCCAGGCAGGGCCCGACGGCGGCGCCAAGCCGCCTGTACCCGCCGCACCGCCAGTGGTCCCCGCTGACGAGTCTCTCGGGGCGCTGCTATCCGCTCGCCAGGCATCCACGCGCGCCTCGAGGCGATCGGATGAGGCCGCGCTGCGGGCGCTGGAGAACCGTGCCCTCCGCAGCAAGCAGCGCAAAAGTAGCAGGCCGGTGGTCGCGCCCAAGGGCTTCGGTAGCGGAGCCGAGCGGCGGCCTGATGGGCTGCAGCATCCTCATCCTCAGCAAAAATAGCGACTGCAGCCGCCGAGCGCGCCTGCGATTGAAGGGGTTGGCGGCAAAGCGGGTGGCGGTCCGCTATCCGGCTGCCTGTCGACGCTGGGGACGCTGCTCTTCCTTCTGTTGTTCACGAGGAAGCCGTGGGACAAGTGAGGCGGCATGCGCTGGATGGGGGCCTTGCTTGCTTGCCGGCAACCTGTCTGGCTGGCGTGGTGGGCAGTGGTCGGTGGGCGGTGCCCGCGGGTCGTTTGAGGGGGGCCGGTTTGCCGCCTAGCACAGCGAGAGCGCGCGGCGCGTACGTGCATGCTGTGCTACCCAGGGGAGGCCCCCTGGTGCTACCGTACACCGCCGTGCGAGACAGCGCCATCCACGGCAGGTAGCACAGGTGATTTGGTAGTTGTGGCGTGGAAGGGCTTCCTCCGTATGCCGTACAGCTCACGGTAGTACGCGCGGTAGTGCGCGCGGTAGTACGCGCACGAAACGCCCATCAAGCCGAGCGCATCGGTCTCTGCAAGCAAGACACGGCTTCCCGCATGTGCGCGCAGCTTGGGGCGACGCGCCTGCGTCGTCAACACGCACCTTTCACATTCAGCAGCGTGACCATGCGCTCATCTACTCGGCGGAGCACGCATACCCACCGGCGTGGCCGGCGTCCGGATGTTACGTCTGGTGCACACCGTGCACCAGGAGGCCTCCTGCCGTGCACTTCGGTGCCCCTGACCGTACGTACTTGCCGAGGACCGCTAGCTAGCAGTACTACTCCCAACCCCCTTCTGCCATGCCCCCGGCAGCCTTGATGACGACTGTGTCCCACCACCACCGCCACCCAGGAGGCCGGAGCCAACTCGGGCCGCAGCTGTCGTAGAGAGCTTACACATCATGATGTCGGCGGCCCCAGCCGCTACTCGACGTGCATACTGTCCTCGCCTGCACTGCTGCGCCGTCCACGCGTGACTACTGACCTAACCCACCCACCCACGTTGCCCCTTGTTGCCCGCACCACGACCCAGGCCTTGCTCCTGCCGTACTGTACAAGCCAACACCTGTTGCTACAAGCCAAGATCCGTCAGAAAGCTGGCACCTTATTTCGCGACATGCCGCCACTACCCGAATGAAAGGAGCGCCCTGATGCCGCAATATCGCCAGGCTCGTCCTCATCAAGCTAGACGCCACCTCATCCTGTGACCGCTTCCCATTCGCCGGCTTCACCGCCCTTATCGTTCAGGGGTCAAACAAGACAAACGTCAAGGTAATCCTATCCTATACAAGCGCCCGCCGCAGCCGCCAGCGCCGCAAGCCACATCGTCAAAGGAAATACCCAAAAGAATGATACAATAATGTGTTTTCTTCTCTCACCGAGCCCACCTACACGGCACTGCTTCCCAACTAATCGGGCGGCCCCCGCCTCCCTCCCCCGGATCCGTCCTCCACCCGCTCCGTCACAAATCACCCTGGCCCCAACGCCAACCTCGCACCAGACTCACGGCCGCAGCTGCAGGCCGTCGAAGCTCTGATCCGCGTGCAGCCCCAAGCCGCCGAGGCCGCCGGCGGTCTCCGCCTCCGCGTCCATGCCCGCCGCCTCCAGCACCGCCGCCAGCGGCCGGCCCCTGCCCATCGCGACGGCGGGCGCCAGAGCGCGCACCAGCGTGGTCCGACCCACATCGGCCGCCGCCAGCAGCGTGCGCGGGTCCAGGCACAGCGGGTGCGCGCCGGCGGTGTGGGGCGGGTAGAGCGGCAGCACGTAAGCGCCAAGGTCGCGCTGTACCTGCGAGCGATGCGGGCGGGCGTTGCGCACGGCGAAGTGGGTTGGAGCGGCGCGGAAGCGGGGGCGGCGGCTGGCGGCTGGCGGCGGCGGGGGTTTGATCCAGTTGCGGTGCATGGCCGAGACAGCAAAGCGCAGCGCATTCGCGCTGCGGCCGGTGCTGTCGAGGCGTGGTGCGAGGAGCGGGGGACACACGGACACACGAGCAGGCAGGGGCGTGGCCGCCACCGCAAGCGTGCGCCCCCACACCCGCCCACCTGGTGCGGGCAGTCTTGCGCCGCCGCCGCCAGCTGCTCGTCCAGGCTGCCCAGCGCGGGGCAGCTGCTGGCGGTGCGCCAGGCGTCGCGCATGTAGGGCGCATTCAGCACCGTGGTCTTGGCCAGCACCTGGCGGCCCGCCGGAGCAGCGCGGCGGAGGCGGCAGAGGGCAGCGGAGGGGCAGTTGCCCACTTGCGGTGCACGGCGCGCGCGCCTCGCCACCTCCGGCACGGCGCGCCACCGGCGGCCGCCAAGCCTTCGCGCTGCCGCCACGCGCCGTGCCATCCTCGCGTGCCCGCCTGCCCGCGCCCCGGACCCCTCCTCCGTCCCGTCCCCCGGTCCCCACGCCGCCCGGGGGCCGCCGCACCTCGAGGCGCTTGGCCCATGGGCTCCTCCTGCTGGGCAGCGGCCGCGTGCACAGCACCAGCACATGGCTGCAGCCGTCCGCCACCGCGCTGCGCACTGGCACCGGCTCAAACACCGCCGCGTCCACCAGCTGCCGCCCGCGCAGCGCCACGGGCCCGCCAGCAAAGCGCGGCACGGCGGCGGTGGCCTTGAGCGCCGCCGCGAGCTCGTGGCGGTCGGCAAAGTCCGAGAGCAGCACCGACTGGGGTAGGGGAGGGCGCGGTGGGGATGGAGAGGAGAGGTAAATGGGCAAGGGGCGGCATCTAGGGCGGAGGAACGGAGAGGCGCAGTAGTGACCGAGGGGTTGGGGAAGGGGGCTAGACGCAGCGGGCGGGGAGGCGGGGAGGCGGGCGGTGGTTCTGGGCGCATGCGGTATGGCCGGCGTGCGCCTGGCCTGCTGTCGACCCCGGCTGCCGCACCTGCAGCGAGTCCAGGCAGGAGGCCACCACCTGCACAGCGGGCGAGGTGGGGGGCAGAGGGCGCGGCAGCGCGTGAGCTGTGGCTGCGGCGTGAGTCGATGCCAGGGCGCAGGCCATGGTCGTGCGGTGCGGCCGTGTGGCAGCCCCGCCTCGCCCCTCAACACGATGCGCTGCTCGCCCCAGCGCTGCTCAGCTCAGCGCTTCCCCGGTCGCTGCGCTGCGCGCGCGCCGCCGCGCTGCCCTCCCGGCCTCACCTTGAGCGGCGTGGGCGAGGCCAGCACCGCCTCCCAGTCCAGCGGCTTGTGGTGGTTCATGACGTGGTCCACCAGGAAGCTCACGTCCATGCACGGCCGCCCCGAGTTGGGCTGCAGCAGGTTCCTGCACACGAGGGTGCAAGCGACAGCAGGCGTCGGCTCGAGGCTGGGCGGTGGCCTTGCAGCAGTGGCGATGCCGGCAGCGCGGCGGCGGCCGGCTGGCTCGAGGCGCCAAGCGGCCGCACCTGAGGTCCAGGAAGGCGGAGCCGCGCGTGAGGTCCTCCGAGTAGATGCGCAGCCCGTGCTGCTGGCCCGACATGAAGTAGGTGGCGTTGATGGCGCCTGCGGGGTGGGCGTGGGAGGGGGCGGATGTGAGAAGTCGGGTTTGACACGGGTTGGGGCACGGCGGGCGAGCAGCCAGTCCATTAGGGCGGGTACGGTTGTAAAAATCATCTAGTATTGCACATGTCAGGCGAGACCGCTTGACAGCAGGATGTGTGGGCACTGCGCGAGGGTCTGTTGGCACTTCCCCGTCGTCCCCACTGACCGCGCAGGTATTCAAGCTGCCCATGGACTACATATCTCTTCCTACGTTCAACAATCTAACCGGTCTAGTCTTGGAGTCCCTGGACTGCCAGTTATCGCGGTTGTCTCAGGTACCTTTCACTGACTTCAACGCTGGTTCTACAGTCAGGGGGTCTTCGCACAGGGCAGCCATGCAGCGTACGGCCGCATACCGTACCTGCAGAGGCGCCGTAAAGCGTGTCGAAGGCCTGCACGCCGATGCCCAGCTCATGAAGCGCCATGAGCATGGAGCCGCTGATGATGCCGCGCATACCGCCGCCCTCCACCACCAGGCCCAGCCGCGCGCCGTCGGAGCGGGCGCCCGGCTGGGAGCCGCTGGCGAGGCGCGAAGCGATGAGGCGCAAGATGGGGTGCGCCGCACCTAGCCCGCTGGATGGTGGCGGGGCCGGTGCGTGGCGCTGCCGGCGGCTGAGGTGGTAGCGGACTGAGCTGCGACCCGAGGAGCTAGCGCCGGCCGAGGAGATGGACCGCGGCTCGACGGGTTGGTCGGCCAACCGTCCGCTGTCCGCCCATGACAGCAGTTCTGCATGCTCTAAGAAAGCTGCGCCTGAAGCCGCATTTGTGCTCACGAGTCGTTGGCTGCAGTGCACGAACGAGACAACTTGGATGGGGCCCCGGCCAACTGGTCCCCGCAAGCGCGAAACGCCCTGCGTATGCAGGGCGCCAATATCAGCCGTTAGCGCTTCTTATGTCAGCTGCGCGGAAACCAAAAGGCGCCAAGCCGCGGATGGAGCCTTCCGGACGCAAGGCTCGCAACTCACCGCCGCAGCGCAGTGAGCGCCTCCAGGACTTAACGCTGTTCGTAGCGCTTGGGGCAGGTTCATTGATGCCGGAGATGCGTACACAGAGTTGACTCGCACTGCTGGCGTACACAGTATGCTGGGTAGGCCGCGACCTTGTATGTGAACACTCATTGTAACAAGCGCACAAGGGCTGACAACATAGAAGCTGCCAGCATAAAGAATCAACCGCGGCGACCGATTCGCGGCGATTCCAGGCTTGCTATCACGCTCGACACTACATCGCGAGCAGGCCAAGCGTGCAGTGGCACATCACATAGATAACAGCAAACCCCAGCGCAACGTGCCTTTGGATGATTGAACCTTCCAAAAACGCAACAGGAAATGCCGCCCTGCCAACGAGCAAACAATGAACACCATCGCACAATCCTCTATGTGTCCCGTATTGACGGGTTGACGTAACGCCCACACACGTACCCAGGCGCACCCGCAGACACGCACACAGCGCCTCCTGCTTCACCCAACACTACATCACGTGCGCCGACGGTCAAGCGCCATCCAAAAGTTGCTATCCGGCAGCGCTTCGCCGCACCGTGCTACCAGGATTTACGTGGTAGCTGACCTACATGAACGCACTGGCAATGGCGCGGCCCTTGTCCTGCGCCACCGGCGCCGTCTTGCCCACGCCCGCGAACTCGTCCTTGTTCGACAGAGTGCCCAGCTGCAGGAAATTCTTGATCTGTGGGAGGCCGACAGGATTGCGAAACCGCGAAGTCAGCAGCGACTTGGTTGTGCTTGGGAATGTGCGGACTGAGCGCTGCTTTTTAGGCACCCTGCCCTCGGAACCGCCCGCGCACCTTGTCCACGGAGCCCTTGCCCACGCCCGCGAGCTTGGACACTGCGGCCCGTGAACGGGTGTAATACGAACTCCTCAAGTGATGTCTGGAAGCCCTCCCGCATAGCTCAGTGAGGCTCATTGGGCCACGCGCGAAGAGCGTGCTGCAGGGGCACTGAAGAGGCGGGCCGTCGTCTTACCTTGGTTGACGTTGGCCAGCGTGATGCGGTCCGGGAAGGTGCACAGCGCTGCGGCTGCCTTCCGGATGGCAGCAATCTTGAAGCCTTTCTTGTCGTCTGGGGGCGGCGACGTGGGTGCGAAGGGCATATGACGGACGTAAGGAGAAGGCGCAACGCGCAACGACGCCATGCGCATCGGGGACACAGGCCAACACAGCAGGTCCGCGAAGTGCGCCCCTGCAACGCTGGTCCCAACATCCAGTACACCTAGCCCACGGTTGAAGCGGTGCGCCATCCGCGCTTGCACGTGCCAGGCTTACCGGTCGGGTCGGCCGCGATCTCGTCCACGTGCTCGAGGAAGGCGTCGATTAGCGACTGCAGAGCGGGGGGATGCAGGGTCAGCCAGGATGAGTCCAGTGTGCTATACACTGAGCGGCTGCCGTGCATGTCTCCGCCAGCCATCACGCACACCACCGGCCCACCCTGCCCCGCCCCGCCCCCGGCAGCCTGACAACTTGCCTGGTTGGCGGGCACGTCCGCGGTCTGCGACACAGCAGGGAAAGGTGCGGTGGGCGAAGCGTGGGTCAGGGAGCAAGGGGCGTGAGCGTGGCAAAGGCACTGGCTTCCCAGATGAAAGGCTGCGCGGCAGCCCCCCGTAAACGGCACCGGCATAAGAAGGCGCGGAGGGCTCAAGGTCGGTGCCAGCGCGATGGTTACAAAGCACGAAGGCCACGATGCGCCCATCGTGCCAGTCAAGATACAGCAACGCCTGGTCAATAGGTCAGTAGTGAGAAACAACAGCACTGGTCCGGTCAACTCCACACGCCCCCGCATCGCCCATGTCACGCGCGCCGCACGCGTCGTCCCTGCCCCAGTCGGAACGGTCCGCACGCTCGCCCCTCGACCCACCAGCGCCGTCCCCTTGCCGCCCTTCTTGCCCGCGTCGGCCGGCAGCGCCCGCTTGCCCTTCATCTCCCTGCGGTCGGCGCGCGGCATCCGCGGGTCCACAGCACCACGGTCCGCTACAGCAACTGCCTGTGCAACTGCCACGAGCCACGGCCTTGCAAATCCTGCGTGCCACACGGCCCGCCGCTACTGCAGCATGCGTCAATCACCCGAACACGATCTCCGGCAGCTTGAACTCTATTCCCACGCTGTCGGCAAACTCCTTGTCCGAGACCCCGTGGTCCATGGGCCGGCCCGCGGCGTCGCCCACGTAGTAGGACTGCGACTTGTCTGCAGGGGGGAGCATGGACACGGGCGACCGCAGCAGCATGTCAAGGCGCTGCAGCAAGCACACAGCATCAGCGCCGGCTGGTTGCGCCTCGGCGGGTGGCGCGCAACACGACGACAGGTTAGGACCACGCATGTGCCGCGCTCTGCGGCCAACTATCAAGGGTGCTGGGGCGCCGCGCTGTGTCCGTGCCCAACCCCTTGTCCAGCGCTGCTCTCACCCGGCTGCATGCCGCCGTTGCAGTTCATGCACATGAACTCCCACATTCCGGTTGCGGGCTTGCGGTTGGGGTCGTCCTCGTCCACCATCGTGGCCATGAACACCTGCACGGGGATGTCGAGCTGCGGACACAGCGGGGCAAGCGGAGGGCCAGCACTCAGAGGCGCTTAGTGTCGTAGAAGAACACTGCGACACAAGTGCCTGCGCATGTGGGCCCGGTGCCGATGCGGCCCAACGCGACCAACAGCATGGGCAGTCATGGCGCTCAGAGCTGGCGTTGCTGACCGTCCAGCACCCTACCTCGGCCATGATGTTGTCGATGCGGCCCTTGATGGTCGTGGCCGCCTTGCCCGTGACGGCGCTCTTGATGCCGCCCTGGTTGCTGCGGGGAATAGCGACGAGGGCGGTGGGAGGCGGGTCACCACAGGCCAAACCAAGGCGCTCTTGGCATGCCCCCAGTGCTGCCAGTTCCCACCCAGTGCGCATCGCAGCTCACGTGAACACGACGATCTTGTAGCCCTCGTTGAGGATCTCGTGCAGCCGGTCCTTGACGGCCGGGTTAAACATTTTGTAGTCCCTCTCGTCCTTGGCGAAGGCGCTGCCCTTGGTAGTGTTGACCAGCGTGCCATCCTACAGACGGACGGGCAGCGGCACGCAGATTACATGCTGCGTGAAGGACGCTGCACGCAGGTTGGTGCTTCTGTACGGCAAGCAGCGCCCTGCCTGCCCGCGCTGCACGGCCGCCGCACAGCCGCAGCCTGTCAACGAGCTGCGAGTGCTCTGAATGACTTAGAATGCTGGCAGGTATGGCTACCATGCACCCATGGCTCGCTTGGGCTTCGCCAGGGCCCGCCTGGCAGTCACCCGCCTCCCTGCCCGCCCGACCCCTCAAAGCTCCTCCTTCACGGTTGGGTCATACGGCGACATGATGCGCCTTGCCATGCACAGTCAGCAAGGTGATGGCTGCAGACGAGGCGTCCCGCTGTGGCCCAGCCTTTGCGGTCAACGCGGCGTCATAACGCACCAGGTCAAACGCGGCAATCTTGTTTGAGGGCTCCGGGTCCCCATAGGCCCTGCGCGCATGTACTTCTTCAGCATGTAACTCTGGTCAACGCTTGCGAGGCATTGCTGGCGATCCGTGCGCACCCACTTGAAGAACAGCGAGGGCGGCATGAACGACCAGCCCGAGTCCTCCGTAAAGGCTTCCGTGTTCTTCTTAGGAGGGGCCCGCGGCTTCGGGGCGGGCTTTGCCTTCTTGGGCGGGGGCGCCTTGCCCTTCTTCTTTTTGGGCTTGTCATCGCTGTCGTCTGAGTCCAGAGGCTCGTCTTCACTCTCGTCATCAAGCGGGACCTCCTCGGAGAAGTCCTCCGAGTCCTCGCCTAGCTCGTCATCGCTGTATTTCTTGGTCCTCTTCGGAGCGCGCTTCGGCCGGCCCGACATTGTGGCTCTGGGCGTAACGAGTGTGCGGTGTTGTGGGACAAGGCGGGGCAACAGCAGGCGCGAGAAGCGGAGCAGCATGCGACGACTGCTTTGTCGCGGTCAGCGACCAAGCCTGTGCATGGGCGCCCACGTGCCGTACACATGTACTCCCAGCCCGCCCGGCAGGTCCGCCCCCCCCGCCGCCCCCCTAGCCTGCAGTGGGGGCTCTTCCTCACAGGCCGAGCGCTCGCGGCAATAGGTCATGGCGCATGCTGAGGCTGGGGCCCCAAACAAGGCATGGACATTCCCTCTCTGCGCCCAGCACACCCGGAGTGCAGAATCGATTTTAGCAGGAGGGAATGGGCCTGCCACTCGGTGCATACGTGTCGCTTGCCTGCAGCCATGCTTTTCTGGCATGGAATCCATGTGGGGCTGGTCAGCCGTTCCCTCATGTCCCAGGTTCACTCTGGTACGTAAACGTGGGCTCACCGCTGCACCTCCAAGCACGGCCTTACGCGGCGCCGCCTCGGCAGCTGCCCCGCCGCAGCCAGATGCGGCACCAGCCCGGGCCATAGCTACATACCAAGGCGGGCTACCACGAGCACGCACCCGTCCCCAAGGGCTGAGACTGCCCTAACGCGCCAGCAGGGAAGGGGTCTGACCTGCGCTTCTGCCCCCCCACCCACGTTTCCCCCCACCCCCAGAGTTGGGAACGGTTGGGCTGCGGCCCTGGCCTCTGCCAGCCGTAAGGTTGACGTAGGGGCGTCCTCCTCATGCGCGTGTGACCCCTCCCCCCGTCTGTCCCCCTGGCCGTACCTCTCGCCTTCCCGTTCCCCTCCTCCCTCCTTCTCCTCGGCCTCAGACCAGCATTCCCAACGCGCAGCGGTGTGCAAAACACTGTGCCTTCTCTCCCTTTCCACACGGGATCATGGCAAGAGTTCAGAAGAGGCGATTGCTGCTGGCTCCAGGATGCGGTCAGCCTCCTGCTGCGCAGGCCAGGGCCTAAGCCGGCACTGGCGCGCCAAAAGACATGGGGACCTGCGGATTGCCAGCGGCCACAGGCACGCTGTGTGGCAAGGCTGGGGCACACGGCGCATTGCTTCCAGGCTGTTATGCGTGTTGTCGCATGGGCTGCCAGGGGAAGCTGGGAGGAGTGGGCCATTGCCGCGGCCCTGGTGGGGCCCGTGGCTAGGAGACAGAGCAGGGGTGGCGTGGCCCCCGAGGCGTGAACTCGGTACGAGGGCCCCGAGCGGGGCGCGGTAGCTGCCCCTGGCCGCAGGCGAGGGAGTGCTAGCATGGAGCAATTGAGGACGGCACAGCGCCGGTACTTCATGGCGCGGCACCATGCGTAGCGCAGAGACGTCGGGAGGGCCCGCGTGAGCGAAGTGAGACTTGGGCGCTTGGCGCGCCAATGCCTCTGCAATGCATCAAGCTCACCGGGCGGGTCGCAGAGCCGTCACTTCCTCGTTCTTTCCGGACATATAAGATCTACCCGGTGTCCGAGATGATGTGCCGGACATCGCTTTAAGCGCTACGGGCCGATGCCCGACCCGACAAACATGGGGGCCAGCAATGCACTCGGCATGAAACAGCCTGCGCATAACCTAGATACCTAGCAGTTGGCCCTATGCTGCGAAGGGATGCGCTAACCCCAATGCTGCGGCGCCCAGCGGCATTGGGGACCTGACGGGCAGGCCATAGGACGGGGAACCGTCGCTGGGAAATGAATGCGTACAGTGCGCACGAAACGTGGGCAGATAGAGGGACCAGGGGCTAAGCAGGGTGTGCGGTGTGAGGTGCAGGTGCGGAGTTGCGACGGCTGTGGACCTCCATGTGCTGCGCGCGGTCACTGTGTAGCGAGGACGAGGCGAGCAGGTCCGAGCAGGCCGGAGCGACCGGCGCTGCGAGGGCCAGGACCGAAGGGCGGCAGCTGCAGGTGAGCGCGCGCCGTCTTGCTATCCAGGCGCCCGGCTGTGGGCACCAAGCGCCAAGTCAAGTGAATGGAGCAGCGTGCGCCTGCACAGCGTCGGCAGGCAACGGCCGCGGGGCCGCGGCAGTGCGGCACATCAACCCTGCCGGATGGGCCGCACAGCTAGCCCTGCTCCCCCAGCCGTCTGGTAAGTGCCGTGGGCAGGAGGATGCAGGAGGGGTGATCCTCCTGGGAGGAACCACCACCCAGAGGGCCCCATTCGGCCTTCCTCTAGGGCCCTCTGGCCGCACACTTCAAAATGCAATTACAAGAATGATAGGAATGCGTACTTGTTAGGCAATGAGACGCAGGTGCCCTATGTCGTGCCGGGCTCGTCTGGTCACTCCTCCCTACATTGCCGGGGCGCGCTTTCCTGCTCCGCCCATCGGCCTTGGCGAGGATAAGCGTACGTCTGCTATTGCAACAGCCACCGCCAAGCCAGCCAGGCACGGCCAGGAAGCAGGGGCCGCCCTCACTGCTAACACAGCCCCCAACATCGCTGCGCTTCCGCCTAGCGCCGCCACAGGCTGAGCTCGGCCGCTTGCCGCGGCCTGACCACGCTACGTATTCATGGCGTGACGCTCCGCCCGGGCTGCTGCCGCCGCCCGGCCCCAGCCCGAAGGTGGCGGCGATGCCGCCGCCAGCTTAGGACCCACCCTGGCTACCGCCGCCAAAGCTCGGGCGGCCTCGCTTGCCGCGGCCGCGGTCCCACCACCGCTCAGCCCCGGCCCGTCGCTGCAGCCATCGCCATCCCCGTCGCCGGCCCCGCCTGGCGAGTAGTGCGATGGGCGCCTTAGGGATTACTTGAGGGAGCCGTAGTGGAGTTTATCGCAATAAAGGTGCATAGGCAGCAAGAGCGGTGGCGGGAGGGGGGGAAACGAACGTCAGTATTGTTTGGGGGCGTCACTGCACGGCAGCGGCAACAGACGCAGGTTGTCCACGGCCCCAGCCCAGAGTTTAGCCCAGGAAGTTGCCAGAGCCCAGAGCTAAGCCCAGAACAGGAGGGCCTCCTGGCCCTGAGCTTACCGAGTACGTTCCGCAGTGTTGGCACATTTACACGCCGTGAGGGCGCGGTCCACTGTGCAGCTGCGCCTCTCGAGGCGCCGCTGCTCGCAACTTGCGCGAACCTGCACACCCAGATACATACGAGAGTAAGCCAGGATTCAGTCAGCTTGAACGCATAGTAAGATAACTAAGAACCTCAGAAGTACATGTACTAGACCACGAACCAAGCTGGACGCTGCTAGACGAGGGGACGGGAGTGGGGCGGGACAGGGGCACGGTAAGAGGGGCAAACCAGCACGGGACATACCAATGCAAGTATACGATCTATCCCAATCCTTAGAAATGAGTTGCTCGCCCCCGTAGGGGCGCGAGGCTTACCGGTCGGGACCTTGAACAAGGACGACGTAATAGAATGCAGCGGTAATAGAATAGGCTTCACCGGCCACTTGCTGCAGGCTGCCGGTTGCACGGCACTGGCTCCACCCGGCAAGAGGCAACGGAAACAGCGTCGGCGGCGGCGGCGGAGGCACGGCAGCAGGTCGCGTCGCCATCACGCCAGTGGCGGCTGCAGGGGCGACCGGTTCTGCGCCGCCACTCGCCGCCGCCACCGGCAACGCGCCTGCTTCTCGCGCTGCTCAGGCGCCAGCCATCGCCAGCAGTGCGGCTACCTCGAGCGCCGGCAGTAGATGGAGTGGCAGCTGAACTGCCAGCCGCAGCTCGCTGCCTACCAGTCCACCATTCCCAGCGCTG